>QPKB01000170.1:0-64304 GCA_003546025.1 Camphora micrantha
AAACATCTTTGATCTTTTTCATTGTACAGGTAGGCAGCGAGTTCTCCTAGCAGCATCTATGTTTATTGGTTTGGCTGATATTTGGTGGAAGACACTCAAGGAGGGTTATCAGAACATTGCTAATGATATTGCATGGGCTACTTTCAAGGAGCAGTTCACTGAGAAATATGTGCCCCCTCATGTCAAGAGACAGATGGCAGTGGAGTTCCAGCTACTCACACAAGGAGACATGACAGTCCTCGAATATCTTACCAAGTTTGAGAGATTGTCACGGTATGCACCAGAGCTCGTTGATACCGAGGAGAAGAAGATTATCAAATTCCTTGAAGGGTTGGACCCTATCATTGAAAGGGATGCTTTAGGTGTTGTCTTACCAGCCAAATTTTAAGAAGCAGTCAAGCGAGCTTATAAATTTGAAGACATCAATAACAAGATTATTAAGAATAATCAGAGGAAAAGACAGCAGCAAGGACATCACTACAACTGTTAAGAGATAACCAGTTGTATGCAAAGCTCGAGGAGTGTGATTTTTTGGTTGACACAAGTTTCTTTCCTTGGTCACATTATTTCCAAAGAAGGTTTGGCAGTTGATCCAGTAAAGATAGAAGCAGTCATCGGTTGGGAGAGGCCAAAGAATGTAACCGAAATCAGGAGCTTTCTGGGTTTAGCAGGTTACTACAGAAGGTTTGTGCAGGGATTTTCATCTATTGCAGCACCTTTGACCAAATTAACCCGGAAAAATGTGCCATTTGTATGGACAGAGCAATGTGAAGCAAGTTTTGAAGAGTTGAAGAAAAGATTAACCACAGCATCAGTTCTCGCCTTACCTTCAAGTAGTGGTAATTTTGTAGTCTACACAGATGCTTCGACAGTAGGACTTGGATGTGTGCTAATGCAGGATGGTAAAGTCATAGCGTATGGCTCAAGGCAGTTGAAAGAGCACGAGAAGAATTATGCGACGCATGACTTGGAATTGGCAGCAGCTGTTTTTGCACTAAAGATGTGGAGACACTATTTGTATGGAAAGAAATTCGAGGTTCACTCGGATCATCGTAGTCTACAGTATTTGTTCTCTCAGAAGGAATTGAACATGAGACAGAGAAGATGGATGGAGTACATTAAGGACTACGACTTTCCAATCAAATACCATCCAAGGAAAGTAAATGTTGTAGCAGATGCATTGAGCAGAAAGTCTGGGAGCATGGCTAGCTTGCGAGGAATGGATAGTCTCCAACAGTTTGAAGAATTGGGAGCTGAGTTCCAACTATTGAGACTAGGTGTTATGTTAGCAAACATGACAGTGTCTGAACCCATTTTCATCCAGAAAATCAAGGAGACTCAGCTACAGGATCCAGATTTAGCAAGAATTGTGGAGCACATTTCAGATCGCCCAGATTTCAGAGTCGTGGGTGGAGTACTGTACTTCCGTGACAGATTGTGTGTTCCAAATATTGATGATTTGAGAAACGAAATCATGACTGAAGCCCATAACACCAAGTATTCTATGCACCCAGGGAGTACAAAATGTACCATAATTTGAAGAACGGATTTTGGTGGAGCAATATGAAGAGAGAAATTGCAGCATTTGTGTCCCGATGCATGACTTGTCAATTAATTAAAGCAGAACATCAGAAACCAGCAGGTCTTTTGCAGCCATTAGAGATTCCACAGTGGAAATGGGAACATCTTACGATGGATTTCGTCTCGGGTTTACCGACGACTAGCAGAGGGAACAATGACATATGGGTTGTAGTTGACCGACTGACGAAGTCTGCACGTTTCATTCCATTGAAGACAGGGAAAAAGATGCAAATGTTATCACTAGCACAAACATTTGTTAATGAGATCATCAGCCAACATGGTCAACCAGTCTCCATTACTTCAGACAAAGATAGCAGATTTGTCTCAAGGTTCTGGAAGACTCTGCATGAGTCCATAGGTACAAAGCTTCAATTCAGCACCGCGTATCACCTACAGACAGATGGACAGTCAGAAAGGACCATTCAGATATTGGAAGACATGCTTAGGGCTTATGTGCTTGATTTCAAAACTCAGTGGGACGAAAGTCTATCTCTTTGCGAATTCGCATATAATAACAGTTACCACTCGAGTATAGGAATGGCACCTTTTGAAGCACTTTATGGAAGGAGATGCAGAACTCCAGTGTATTGGGAAGAAGTCGGAGAACGCAGTTTTCATGGACCGACATTGATTGGTGAGACCAATGAGAAAGTTAAACTCATTCATGAGCATTTAAAGACTGCGAGAAGCCGACAGAAAAGTTATGCAGATGTTCGGAGAAAGGACCTACAGTTCCAAGTAGGAGATAAAGTATTTTTGAAAGTGTCACCCACTAGAGGCACCTTGAGGTTTGGTCAGAAGGGTAAATTGTCAAGAAGATTCATTGGACCGTATGAGATTTTGAGTCGTGTTGGCGAAATAGCTTACAGACTGGCCTTACCACAAGAACTTTCAGGAGTGCATAATGTGTTTCATGTCTCAATGTTGAATAAATATGTTTCGGACCCCTCACATGTGTTAAGACATGAGCCTCTAGAGATTCGAGAAGATGCCACTTATGTTGAGAAACCGGTCAGAATCATTGACAGGAAAGAGCAAGAATTGAGGAATCGGACAATTCACTGGGTGAAAGTGCTTTGGGAGAATCACGAACCTGAAGAGGCTACTTGGGAATTGCATGATCAAGTTCAGAGGAAGTACCCGCACTTGCTACCAGAGGCTAGTGTTCATTTGGAGGACCAAATGATTCTAAGGGGTGGAGGATGTCAGACTCCGACCCAGGTTTAGTATAATTTATTATTATTTTAATTTTAATTAGTCACTAAGCGGGATTAGAGGACGATTAGCTTGAGTTTTTAGTTGGATTAGAATTTTGAATAGCTTTGGGGAATTTTGAGAGCGTTGTGTTCAGTTTGAACGGGCCCGGGGTGACCTGTAAGACGCGTGTTAGTGTGGGAATTCGAGTTATTGGATTTATTTGATTTTTGAAAAATATGGATTTCGACAGTTTTGGATTTGTTATTTTGATTCCAACAACTTTCCTATTTGTTCCGTTTGCATTCGAACCCCAGAAATTGCGTTTTTCGATAAAAAGGACAAAACAGTCTTTTCACACCCAAATCTGTGCATAAATTTCGAAATTTGAAAACCATGAGGAAAATATACTTTTTGAAAACTAGATTTTTCAACGATCATTTTTCCCTTCTTCGTCAACTTCATTTGGAACCCAGAAATGATAGACCCAGTTATGTGAAGTTTTCAGGGCCATTGGGGCCCACAACCCATTTAAATAATCCAAACCCACGTTTATCTCTTTCTTCCTCACTTCACTCATTCATTTCCTGCATTTTCCTGCAACCTACTCAAGAGAAGTTCCTCTCTTTTCTCTCATCTTCCCTCCTTTGCATGTCTTGCAAATGAACCCCATTTGACAAACAAATTGCACCAAGCTCTTCTCCTCACCTCTAGCTTGCCATTGATACAAATTTTAAGGGATTTTGGCTGAGTTCATAATCTTCTCCAAGCTCTTCTTCTTGTCTAGAGCTCTTCAAAGGTTAGCAATGGCTTCCTTCTTGAAATTTTGGATTTTCTAGACCCTTTAGGATTGTTTTACCATACATGCAAGAGCCTTCATGAAAAGCTTCCTGGATTTCCAAAATTTGTGGATTTTTAGTGTGTTCTTCTTTGGATTCTTTTGTGTAGATTGGAGTTGCTGAGTTTGAGAGTTTCTTAGAGTGGTTTGTGACCCAATTTGTCTCAGGCAAGTGAATAATTGGATTGTGTATACATGGTGTAGAAATTTATCTTTCCTAAGAGCTCTTTTGATTTGAACTATGAAGCTTTGAAGTGGGTAGTTATGTGTGATTTTTGTGCAGGAAAATGGTTTAATGTTGGCTCATCTCAAGTTGTATTTTGTTGCTTGAGATTTCAGTTTTGTTTAGAAATGATAAATTCTGTATTTACCTAATTGAATTCTGAAATTCTGTTTTCTTGCTTGTCTTTGATATATGATATATGAATTGGGATGATGTGATGATGATGGCGGTTGAAAGAGGGTGTTTGGAGGAATTTGGAATTCAGTTTTTGAGTGAGTTTTGAATACAAGAAGGAAGGAAGAGTGTTGAATGTGAGAAGAAGGAAAATTCTGCAGGAGAGAGACAGTCAGCAAAGCTGACTGTCCACGGGCTGGACAGAGGCCCAGCCCGCTCGAGCGAGCCTGGGCCCGCTCGAGCGGGCCTGGGTCAGGGCCTGGGTCAATTCCTGCATGGATTTTGGGCTGTTTATGCTAGTTTTTTATGGATTTTTGGGCTGTTTTAGGCTAGTTTTGAGCCCGGTTTGAGTACAAAAATTCCCTAATGACTTATTAAGTATCGGGAATTAAGAATTTGAGCCCGAATCATTTTTATTTGAATCAAACCATAGAGAAAGTTTGAAAAAGAAGTAAATTTACCCGGGAATTTTCTATCTTAATATACAATTTATGCCCTCAATTGTCGGTGACCTTCAGAGACACCAACTTCTTCACTTATAAACCGACATGGAGACAATAAGTGTGTATTGAGACGGCCTCGGTAAGCCCATCAAACATTATCAATCATCCAAATCATCTCATTCCAAGTTAGCGAAAGTTTATGTTTTCTCATAAATTCGTTTGAAACAAAGTTGGTTAATTTGTCAGGTTTGAAAAACAATGAAAAGGCTACTCATCTGATTTGTTCTGAATTTGTCTATTTATTTTGATAAAGAGTAGTCCCTTTATCCGGTTTGAATTGTGTTCAATGGTTTGAATTGTATCGTTTTGGATTTGAATCTCAAGGCAAGATGGGGCTAGAGCTTTGTAGTGCGAGCCCATGAGCCAAGGAGAACTTGACTTGTATCGGTTCAGGTTTTGAAATGTAAAGGCACCACTAAGCTTAGGTTACCTTATTGGGCTGATCACCCAGCTTGGAATCTTTAAAACTATTTGCCAACTGCAGTTTGGATTCTGTCTGTTTGTCCGGCCATGGCAACGGTTCTGTTTTCAGTCCCACGAGTAGTGGCAACGGTTCTATTTCCGGTCCCACGGGTAGTGGCAACGGTTCTGATTTCCATCCCACTTTATGTGGCAACGGTTCTGATTTCCGTCCCACTTTATGTGGCAACGGCTCTGTTTGTTCCGGTCCCACGGGTAGTGGCCACGGTTTCTGTTTGCTCTTGTTACTTCGGTAATAGGAGAATTTAGCTAAATGTGGTTTGCCATTATTTTGATTATTTGTCAGATAATTTGAGATATTTAAACTATGAAAAATTCATTTGTTTGCACAGAAATAATTCATTTGATTTATTCTTTATGTATATATGATTTGTTTTACCAGCATTCTTATGATTTTAAACATGATGTTCATAACTTGTATATCAGATCTGCTTTATTCACCTGCCAGACCTTCGTGTCTTGATACTTCTTTTGTTTGGTGTCAGATGTCGGACCCGCAGCCCTTGAGGCGGAGTGCACACAGGAGGTAGTAGGGCCTCAGATGGAGCCCGAGTGGCAACCAAATGATGTCATGTAGACGTCACGTTTGGTTTGGAGCATCGATAACATTTTTTGGGAAATGACAGTTATTTTTGGGAATTTTGGTTATAGCCTTTGTTGGCTTTGTCAGGGCTGTATAAATTAAATTACTTTTGTTTCACAACTGTAATTAACTTTTGGGTATGCTATGTATATATTTCTCTTTTGATATCGAACTTGTACCTCTATCTTGTGTTATATGGAGTTTTATTTTGCTACATGCTTCCGCATAACATTATTATTGATATGAAATTAATTCTTTGGTTGTGATGGATCGTCTGGGATCCTCACCGCAAAATCCTGTGGGAAAATAATTAGCGCGTGCAGGCGAAATTTTCTAGTCCGTCGCGCCGCGTCCCCCGAATTAAGGACTTGATTATCAGGGCCTCGGTCCGGGGGCGTGATAGGGAGATTCCCAATTATGTAGGGAAAGTAGAGGGACATGAAGGTGGAGAATCTTTTAATGGGGAGTTTCAATTTTCATATTTTACCATAAAAGCAATCGTAACAGTGATGAGTAACACAAAAGATTCAAGCCATATACATCTCAAACACACAGAGATATGAAGTACCCAAAAAAAAAAAACTAAGTTTCTTGAGATCAATTTTAAATAACAACATTTATGGAGTGTAAACTTTACAAGAAAGAAAAGATCGTTTAAGTGGATCCAACAAGAAATGAAATCCCACATAATAAAGCTAAATGTTAAGAAGCTCTGCATTCATCAACCATCGGATGGTGACCCTGAGTGGAATCCATATAGCTAGCAAATTCTTTCGGCAATTTCACCTGGACGAACACCAATTAATATTATACCCACTGGATATCATGGATCTTAATCAGCTAACTATATCTGACAGAAGAACTCTATGAAGAAACCCAAAGTACAAGCATATTCATAGAATACATCTATCTTCCATCATGTGATTTTTTTAATTTTTTTTAAACACAAGTGTTCTTGATGCAAAAACACCAAAAAGAAAACCAAATACAAGCATGTTTTGTGACCTCATAGAAAGAGTTAACTCATTGCTTCTTTTCTTTTTATCATTTTACTCATCCAGTTTGGGTATGACCAATGAAATGCAAGCCAGGTGATTGTACAAAGTAGGCAGCTGTTGTATAAAAGAGAAAGCTAAAATGATAAATTCAATTGGACAGGAATCTGATTTTGGATTACAAATGAATAATAGAACTTTCAATGCCATGTTATACACTTCTCAACAGTGAATCTCTTTTCGAATATCATTACTCATGAATCATGATAATGATTAGGTAGTCTCGTTTGGATGCAATCCAACCCATTGAATTTACAAGAGGAAGACTTACAATCTTTTTTGAAGCTACTGGTAGTTCAACAAGCAGAAATGCATGCAAACTACTGCTCATGGCAACTATTTATGCAAGCTTACATGCACATGTTCTTCACAGTGTCCCCAGGAGGTAACCTTAGAGTAAGTCATGAGAAAAAGAGGCTTTTACCACTTAACTAATAAAAAATGGATTCGTTAGTGAGAAAAATAGGAGTTCCCCAACTATGGAATTAAAATTCTTATTCTATCTCCTTTGTTCGTTGTTAACTTACATTCTTTGTGCTCATTTCCGTCTTGACTACAAGTGCAGCATCTAAAATAACAAACATGCATGAAGTGTCAGAATAGTTTTGAGATATCATTCAGAAATATATGAATGGAGTAATTAACCAAACATGAAGTTTTAGAGTCATCACATGACAGGGGAGGGATCTCCCCTCATTTGATTTTCAATTTCACTCAAACACAATCCAAACGAGGCTGACCTGCGTAACCAATTTAAGCACCTTCAACATCATCTAATCAAATGCACCAAGCAATCCAAAGTCACAACTTTTCCTTGGTACACAATGAATCTCTAGGAGACAAACACAAACTTAAACGTGACCGTTTGGGCTTAAACATGACCCTTTTGCCTAAGCCATGCCCAAAGTTTATAAAAATCCGTCCATCATAATAAACTACTCCCATGCATATTAAGTGAGAAAAATAGCGTACGATGAAGGAATTGTTGCCGCTGCCAGGACCGGAGGAAATTCCCACAGCTTGTGAATTTGAATGTTCAACAATGCTGTCAGATACTCAGGAAAGTCAAGTTCCTAATCCACAATAAGAAACCAAAGTGTGAGAAACTATAATGGAAGTCCTACTTGAAAGATTGTCAGCTACAATAAAAATGAGAAACAAAAGGTGCTACTATTTGAACTATGAAGAACTATATGTCAATAGCACAAAAAGAAAACAGATTTAAAAATGGTGATGCTGTGTTTAACAGGCTGGTCATAAGGTAAATTACTTGAAACATTTGTGATGAGAAAAGGTCACATGAGCTCCAACCCCAATGATTTCATTAGCAACAACAGTTCTTTGCAATGGTATTTTTTCTTGAATTTATTTCCCTTTTCATCTTTCATTCTCTCTATATGATCATGTTGTGCGCACGCAAATATAAATGCAGAATTATGATTAGATACCGCACTTCTCAACTTTTATCTCTGAAAGTTAGATTTTCTTCTTACGCATTTGTCCCCTACCTATAGCTTACACGGCTGGTTTGTCTTCCGTCAAGGATTGAAGAAAGCATAGTTGTTGTTTGGTAGAGATTCTAGACGTCCGTAGTCAAGGAGGACTAGATGTGGAATTAGCAATTTGTGAATCTTACTTCAAAGCTTGATCTTAAGCAGTTGGAGAATGGATCTTGCTAATTCAGTAAGTGGAATAGAAAAGCTGAGCACCACAAACTATGATTACTGGAAGTCTTGTATTGAATCTTACCTTCAGGGTCAAGATTTATGGGAAATTGTGAGTGGTACAGAAACCACTCCACCTATTGATACTCCAGAGGCAGCAAGGAAGTGGATGATAAAGGTGGGAAAAGACGCCTTCTTCTGAATACTTTGGACGAATAATCCCCCGTGTTGCCCCCTGATTCGTCCAAAACAAGTGATCCGTTTCCCTATTGACATGGCCCACCTACAAGATCACAATTCACAACTACTGCCACCCTGGAAGCCCAGCTTTCTTTTTCTCTTTTCTACAGAAGTTTGAAATCTTCTTGCAGAGTCTAGTTTACATTCGCGCACCGAAAAGGAAAAAAAAAAACAAATAGCCCCGCTTTGATCACGTGCTTTGCTACTTCTTCCCTTTTTCCAGCACCCTCACCAAACTTACTGCCCTGTACGTTTTGTATGTCGTCGTCTTTGTTGCATCCGCTGTACAGAGCAGAGTATGTTTTCATCTCTTATGGCACCCTAATTGGAGTATAGAAATGGTAGCCACTATTGATTTTAAGTGCAAGGACCAAATCTGAAATTTCAAAAAAATAAAAATAAAAAATTGGCATTTGAGGAAAAGTATTGAATTGGCAATTGGGTAAATGTTAAAAAGAACCTGCAGGGTAACCAACAACAAGCTCCTCCTAGATGGTAGAAAATTGTGGAGACCTTACACAATTTCCATCAAACGCTTAAGCTCATATTCACTGAAGATCGGTGTACCAATTTCCCTAACCACTGTTCCCTTTCTCTAATGTTCCACCTCACTTCTAGAGCAACAACATAAAAATTGAACTAAAATAAGATAAAAATCTAAAAGCCAAAAATGCACTAAACATTGGAATGCAATGCAAGCATTCTTATTTTCCTTCATAGCCAGCGCATTGTCTTGTTGTTTTGTACGAACACATCTTGCAAAAAAAAAAGGAAAAGAAAATTGATTTTCCTCGACAAAGTATTTCGATTTCCCAATAGTTTGGTAGTAATGCACTAATCCTCCATGTGGAAACGGATCATGGAATCTTCCTCACTGCACAATCAAGTCCTAAATGTACAGATGGACCTGAAGTAGCATCGGGCTAGACTGTGAGTAAAAGGACATCTGCATGTTCTAAACAGTAAGTGATCTTACAATGACTAATACCACTTTCAGAAGAAAGAAAACCAAAAGTTCAAGCATAATTCTACTAAGGCACCAAAAACGACACATTGACAATCTACCCCCTGGTAGAGCTCCCAAGCTGGTCATCTGCCACACCTGTAAAACAAGCAAAGGGATGGAGACTGTAGCCATGCCATATATATTCAAGCAGTTGGCAGCAGAATTAGCTGCAATGAGCATGTAAATGACCCTTTAGTTAAAGTAACCAAGCTGGTACATGAGTTTATGAAATTGTTGGGGGTGCATGAGTTAGCCAAATTGGTGCAAGTAAATTATTTCCCAAATACCTGAAGAAATGAGATAACCATGCAGGCTTTGTTCATGGGAGCATATTTGAAGGTTTTGATTTTCAGATTTTGGAATGAGCTAAGCTTGGGCAAATCCTTCTGATATCAATGTGTATTGTTAGAGCAATGACTAAGAGTATTTATAAGCGTGACAGAGTTATCTAGAAAGAAAACATATTGGAAGCTTCTCCATATATAGCTTGAGCAGCAGCATTGACTCCACTAGGATCACTAGTCGAAGTGGTAACTTCGACGTGTACAGCGTTTTAAAAACATTTTCCCCCCTACTTTTTTATATCTGATTTAAGTCTCACCAAGATTTTTGAAAAACTAATACATATGAATAGGTTAATACATATCGTATTGATTAATAGGCATTTTAAAGTGTGTAATGCATTCACATATGAATTGATTCACCATGTTCATTTCTTATTTACCAATTACACGGTTAATTCCAATTGAAAACAACTGTTTGTTATAGCAATGGAATTCCTATGTAAATGTTTTACATTTTCAACAATCATTGAATTTTTTGGCCCTGCCTACTGTAAGACCCCGACCCGAGTGATCTCGATTAGTGCTTAGTTAGTTGTGTGTTAGTCTTGATTTGTCTTGTGGAGTTTGGTTTAGTGGTTTAGAATAGCTTTGAAATAGCTTTGGGGATTTTGAGTACTTTGGTATTAGTGGGGCCCTTTGGGGGTTCCTTGTTTATGGCTTTTTGTATACTTGAGGTTTTATATTGGTTTTCTTGATTTGTATTTTATCCCGTTTTGTTTATCTCGTTATTGCTTTCAACTTTCATGTTGATCCCGTTCTCGTTCGAAACCCCGAAACATGACTTTTCTAGCTTCAAGGGCAAAACAGTACTTTTACACTAAATCTGTACCAAATTATTGTTAATCCCGAAACCCGCGAAACATAAACTTTTTAGAAACTAGATATTTCGATGATCATTTCTTCCTTCTTCGTCGATTTCATCCGGAGTCCCGAAAATCACTATTTCAGCCCAACTAGGTAACTAGATGGTGGAGCCCACTTGTGTAGCTTATAAAAGGGAACCCATCTCCTTCATTCTCTCTTTTTCCAGCAACAACTGAACCTAGGGTTTTTGGTGCACTTTTCTCTTCTTCTCCTTGCTCAAGCATCACCAAACTTGCACCATCATCTCAAAAGATTTCATTTTCTTCTTCTCCATTGCAAGGGCTCTCCATTGGCACCATTTTTGGAGAAATCCCATCTCTCCAAGGCCTTCTTCTAGCTTGCTTTGCTCATTTGGAGAACCTATTGGTAAGATCTCTTCCTAATCTTCTAGATTAGTGTTCTTCTAGCCTTAGAGAAGCTACATTTCCATTATTGTAAGCTCTCCCTTCTCCTTCATTGTTTTGACCCATTTTAGGGTTTGTTTTGGGGGTTTTTATAGAGCTTTTGTTCTTGGCTTGCAAAGGTGCATAAGAGCTTGATTTTCATTGATTAAAGACTTGAGGCAAGTGGATGTTTTGATATTTTTATCTTTGAATGAGTTTTGTTGAAATGCATTTATGTTTTCACCCATTATTTTGAGGCATTAATGACTTGTTTAGATTGGAAATAAATGCTCATTTTAACTCTTGATAGCTTGTTTATGTCATATATGAGATTGCTAATCAGGTTTGGAAAGATTGTAGAAAAGATAGGAAAAAGTGGAAAGACCACTGAACTGCTATAACAGAACCTGGGTTCTGTTACGCAGTTCACGTGGTCGACCGGCCAAGGGGCGCGGTCGATAGGGTGAACTGGAACAGGCCCCCAGTTAGAAGACCTGCTGCACTGCGGGATCTCCTGTTCTGCAGTGCACGCGGTCGACCGGCCAAGGGCGCGGTCGACCGGCCACACAGAGGTCAGGCTCTCTGGAGCCTGACCAAAACACTATTCACCTATTTAAAGTTACAACTCCCGGTCGACCTGGCCCATGGCCGGTCGACCGAGCCCCTGTGTACGCGGTCGACCGGCCATGGGCTAGGTCGACGGCCCAACTGGAAACCTGATGAAAAATGGACTTTTGCCCTATGTTTAGGTGGACCTTGAATGTAACTTAGTGACCCTTTTGTGGACCCGTTGGACTTCTTTTGAGGATGGTTGAACCGACATCTCCTCACGGTTAATCCGGTTGTATCGGTGCTTAACCTAGTTCAATCTTGAACGGTACGGAACGACAGGATATCCTTTCTTTTATCTAAACACGAAATTGGTTTCTTTGGATATCGCGAATCCGTTTTCCCTTCGATGAATGAGTAGGTTGTAAGGTACTACTAGATTAACATTGTGCCTAGGATCCCATCCCTTTTATGTTTTGTTTAATTAAAACTAGATTAGGGTTTGAATCCCTAAGGTGCATAAAGAGCCCGGAATGTCTCTAAACTCAAGGAGTACCAAGTGATCATCACAATAGACATATGGGGTCCTTATTCACTTGATTTATATCGAATCCCGATACTTGTCCCGAATTTCAAGAAATGTGATTTATCATTCCCGAAAACATTGAATTTGAAACTAAAGCTTTTGCTAGCCCCGACATGCACTTTCCGTTTGAAAATGAAATTAGTGCTTTTGAGCACCCGTCCCGCCCGTTTATTAAAGTGCATTACATATGATTTGTACACGACTTGTTTTACATGATTTGACCTATGAGTCGGCACCACTAAGCTTGGCTTTCCTTGCCGGTTTGATCAACCGACTTGGAGACCTTTTCCCGTCCCGCCAGCTGCAGTCTTGGATCCCGCTACCCGGTTATTACCGTGGTCTTGTCCCGATACCCGATTCGCTACATCGGTCCCGTCCCGTATTGTATTATATTATGTATATGTTACTTATATTGCATCTCCTCACTTCGGTGACTGAGACAACATCCCGATATACTCATGTCACTTCGGTGATAGAGGACTTAGCTATGTGTGGTTTCCATCTTGTCTGTTTCCCGTTTCCTTGGATACCTTACATGTTTTATATTGCATATGTATTTGATCAAATGATTCTCTTGTTTTATGAGATTAATGCTTTGGTAGGTTTAAATGATTTTCAAGGTATTTTCTATATTGTTCTGTCTTTTCACCCGTTTGCCAAACCATCGTGTTTGACACTTGTTTTTGGTACTCAGGTCCCGTTGTTGGTCTCCCCGAGGAGGAGCTCGAGGTTGCGGTTGGCGAACCACAGCAATTAGTTGTGTGGCACGCCGATGATGTCGTCTAGACATTCGAGTGCTTGAGTTGCGTAACATATTTTGGGTTGTGTCTAACCATTCTTTTGGGGAACTTGATACTTTATTCATATTGGCCTTTGTTGGCCTCTATTTTTAGGAACAATGTAATTAAACTACTTTGTTGTAAACCTTAACTTTATTTTGGGGTTATAGCTTTAATGATCATTGCTCATTTTGATACTAGTATGAAACATGCTTTAATCTTGTATCTTGGACATGAATGTATGAAATATAGATTTGCTACACGCTTCCGCACATAAAAGAAATATTCATGTTGATGTGATATCCTCACCGCGGACACCTGTGGGAAATCGCGTGTACGAGTGGCATCCTTCTTGATGGACTCGTATACGTTTCGGAGTTGGATTTAATTTATGCACGACCAATTCATACACTTGTACATCATCATATTATTATATTAACAGTCCCGATCCCGGATTAGGCCCGGTGACCCGGTCCGGGGTCGCGACACCTACCACCAGTGATGCCCACACATTCGAATCAACATCAACCATATAAAAAATAATAATAATGTGCATGGGCTACACCTAGCAAGCGGTGATGAGTGGGGCTCACTTATCCCACACACACAATCTGCTCCACGCCAATTGAAGAGGCAGTTACATGAAACATCAGTTAGACCAGAACCGACATATGAAGCTTTGAGGAAAGCTAACAAAATGAGAATGCTAAGGATGAGATGGATAACATGAATATATAGAGTTCAAAAAATAGAAAAGATAACATAGAAAGAAGTAAAGCGAGGCAAATTTGACATGAAATTGTAGAATAACAGACAGTGCATTGGCTTCTATAAAAGAGTAAATTGGAAAAATACAGCACATGAATCCTATCATAGTAAGATGTTGTTAGGAATTTTGTGTATTGTAATTTGATGGATGCATTATCATTTAAGCATCATTTGAATTTTCACACATGCATTGATTTAGAAAAACTTGAAATCTTGATTTACTCATGCATTGTTTTAAATCTTGTAAATCATATGTTTTATGCACGATTTGTTTTTAATCTTGGATGCATTTAATTTGGAAAAGAAGTTTTATAAATCAAGCTAGCCAATGGTTTAAGAAGTTTCAAATCCTTTTTGGCTTTGTATGTTTTCATGATTTTAAAAGCACTTAGATTGAATTAAAATCATGTTTCCGAGCTTGGTTTAATGGCCCAAAAAGTTCCCTCAATTAAAACTTTGAAATATGCAAAAATATGCATTTTTGGGAACTTTGGTCCCAGGCCCGGGTCGACCGCGCAGTCTGACCATTGAGGCCAGGTCGACCGGGGTGTTGTGAGGTCGACCAGGGACACGTAAAAAAGTCAGTTTTTGACTATAAAATGAGGTTCATTCTCTTTGAAAAAGGGTGGATCAAGGTTGATCATTTGAGTCTTCTTGGAGGTGTTTGGAGACAAGAAAAAGGGGATGAATTAAGAGAGACTAATGGGTCATTAGTAAAGCTAAAGCTTGGATTAATGAAGTTAAATGTAAGCTTTACTTTTATTTATCATATGTTTCATGCTTTGTTTAAATTATTGGTAAATTAATTTTAGCATGTTAACTATGATGTCTTGAATCCATCACTTCTCTTAATCTTTGATTTAAGTTGGATTGGATTCTTCACCCTTGATTTCAAACCAAGTTTGTTTAAAAAACTTTATAAAACATGTTTTGTCAAAACCTTTGATTTCTTTTGTAACATGTTTCATTTACTTGGTTGAATCAAATTGTTGTTTTCATTCATTTAAACTTTAGTTAAACTTTTGTTTTTGAAAACAACATTGCACATGCATCACATGTTTAGTCTTAAATAGTTTCATACAACTTGTGAACCTTTGATTTTTATATCATCAACAAGTTAGTCTTTATACATGTGATTTGTATTTCACTTCAATCAAATCTTTGTGTGCCTTAAACTTTTAAATGCATTAAGCATATATTGATTGGGCTTAATTTTAACTTGATTGAAGTTATCACACACACACATCATGAGCATTCATCTTAGCATTTCATAGAGTGTTGTGTGAGTTGAATTTAACTTTCTTATCCGCCTATTTTAGAGGCAATTAAATTGAGCTTTAATTGTAATCTCTTAGAGTGTTTTGTAAAGACACTTCCTTGAGAGAAATCCTTTTATTGTAAAGGTTATTACTTAGCCTAAGAAAAAGCATAGTGTAAAGGTTATTGCTTAGCCTAGAAAAGCATCTTGTATAGGTTGTTGTTAAGCCTAGAAAAACAACATTGTTAGGTTATTGCTTTTCCTTGGAAAGCATATTGTAGAGGTTATTACTTAGCCTTTTTCAAAAGCATAAATAGTGGAAATCCGGTGGGGTGTTGGGACACAAGCCGGTAGTGGATGTAGGCATTGAGGCCGAACCACTATAAATCTTTGTGTAGTGGTGTTTGCTTTGTGGTGATTATTTTGTTTAAGCTTCCGCATATTATTTGTTAATCATCACATGTGACTAGTTAATTGTTAAGAAATTAAAATTGGCCATAATTAGTCATTAAGTGTAGATCACCCTATTCACCCCCCCCCCCCCCCCCTCTAGGGTTAGGATCCCGGACTTTGAATTGGTATCAGAGCCTTGTGCTCTAATTTAAGATCAAGTGTTTTGGAACTCTTGATTAGGTGTAAAAACCTAGAGTCAAAACCCTAGTGTTGTTGTTTCATGAAAATCATTAGAATGGATTTCACTATGTTAGATTGTTTAGATTCTTGTGTAGATTCTTCTAGACCCCTTCTTCTTCCTTCTATTGGAGATTCAAACATTCAAATTAATGAATCTCAATTTGACTTAAAAGAAGAAGAAAATGATGAAAATGAAGATGACCTTCAACAAGCTTATGATGAATTATATACATTATCCTTAAAGCTTGATAAGAATAATAAAAGATTTATAGAAGAATCTAAAAGACTAAACAAAGAATTAGTTTCTTCAAAAGATGAACTTAGAGAGAAAGAAGAATTAATAAATTGTGTAGAATTTAAGTTCATGATCTCTTTACATAACCTATCTAATGTTCAAGATGAACTAAATGAATTAAAGATAGGATGTGATGATCTTAATAAGGAAAATTTAAAACTAAGAGATCAATTACAAAGGCAAGACAAAAACATTAACAACCTAGAATCCAAGTTGACTACTTCTAAGAAAAATTTATCTAATGCTCAAAATAAGATAAAAACTTTAGAACTTGGATCTAATGTTATTAATGAACTTAAATTTGAGTTAAAACTTGCCCATGAAGAACTAAATAAATTTAAGGGAATTGAAAATGAACTAACAAAAGTTAAAAATGAAAATTCAACCCTTAAAAACCAAGTCACTCAACTTGAAAGCTACAAACAAAAGTATGAGTGCAAATTTACCCAAAGTGAAGAAAAATTTGAAAAGTTATTTAAATTGGGTAAATCTCAAGGAGATAGGATGGGTCTTGGTTACAATGGGAATATTTCACATGACCCTAAATTCACCAACACTTTTGTGAAAGGTGAGTCCTCATTCTCTAGCACTCATACTTCCTTGCCCAAAACAAAATGTCATTATTGTGGTAATGAAGGGCATTTCAAATTTGAGTGCAAACTAAGAAGAAGCCATGTGTCTAAACCCATCTTTGAAATCAAGAAAGGAAAATCAAACTCTATGAAGGGTAAGACACTAAAAATCAAAGAAGACTCCAAGAAAATCAAACAAGTTAAATCAATTAAAAAGGAGTCTCCTAAGATAGATTCTAAAAAGGTTAAACAAGTTAAACCAAGTATAAAAGAATCTATCAACAAAAAGCTTCTCAACCTATCTCCCTTAAATCAAAATATGAAAGAACTTTTGAATAAAGTTGCTAAGTTAAATCTAAAATTCAAAAGTAAATTAAAGGGAGAGAATAAAAAGAAAAGAAATCAATCCCCTAAGAATCACCAACCTCAAAAGACTATTCACCAACCTAAGCTAAATTTAGTTAAATCTAAATATAATGGTGATAAGTCTAAATTGAAAATTTATCAAGTCAAATCTCCTATAGTTGGTGAGACTTTTAAAATAGGCCTCAAAGATCAACCCTCTCAAGACCTTAGGTGGATTCCTAAAGTAATATGCTTAGTCAAACCTTAGGGCCTTGAACTCCATTGACCAACCTATCCTTTATAGTTAAATCATATTGTTAGTCATGATCATTTGCATTTATGTTCTTTCATTAGTTACATTTCTTTAAATGCAATGTTTATTTGTGATCAATTGATTTTGGTTTCATGTTCTTTTCTAAGTTACATATCATGGTTTTCAAAATCATTTGATTATAATTTCATCATGATAGATTTGCTTTTTGCTCTCATTTAGTTATATCTCTTGCATTGCATTTCTATTGATGATCAATTGATTGTGATTACATAAGCTTTCATAGCTAAAATTTTTCATGATCAATTGATGTTGGAAAATCATTTGATGAATGTCATAGTTAGATCCTTTTTGTAAATCAAATGATTTGAAGCAATTTAAGTTTTTCATTGATTTTCAAGTTATATCTCATGGTATGGAAAATTTGTGAGTGTCTATTGTTTTACAAATTGAAAATTTACAATAGTACACTTCTTGTTTTTTCAAAATCACTTGCTCATAATTCAATAAATGATTCTTCGTTGGAATTTCATATATTAAAGTGATTTGAAAAACTTTGGAAAATGTTCTAAGCTTTATTGGTTGTATTTATAGAAACATTTTCCTTGAATTTATTTCCTTGTGCTTAATTATGATTTTATCATTTGAAAGGAAATAATTTTTACAAACAATTTGCATCCTTGCTCATTTAGTTACATTTTTTTTATGCAAATTGATTTTGATGTCTTACATTGCATGGTTGGATATGGTTTCATTGATTTGCATGTTTGTGCCTAACTTGGTATATATTTTCATTAATGCAAATTGATGATTGTTTATGTGCTTTATAGTAAAATCTTTTGTTTTATTATCATTTGAGCCTAATAAGTACATATGTGATTTAATGTGCTAAGTTCATTTGATATAGACCTCATATCCTTTTCCATTGCATTATAAGCTTAGTACATTTGCTAAGGGTAGAGATTTTGCATGATAGATTAATGGATCATCTTAGATGAATTGGATTTAAACCATTGTTCTTTATAGGTAAAACCATATATGAGATCCATTTTCATCTATATGTGATATCCTTCTAACTTCATACCTTCTTGTGCACACATGGTTGTATTGTTAATGGTATGGTATGAATTAGATCTTGATTGTGATTGATCATCTCTATGCAAATGTCAATGAGTTCCTATGTATGGTTGTAATTTTAGTTATATTTGAAGATACCATACTAGAACTCTCAAATCCATCCTTATGCTTTCTAAGTCATTATTTTTGAAATGGATGGTTATGATGTTGTTTCATGTATAGTTTTCTTATTGGCTTCATTCTTTATACATGTTTCAACTTCATAGTAGTGATCTCAATCATATGAACCTCTTTGAAATCCATTACTTGTATTTTATAGTTATATCTATTGTTTGATGGATATCTTAGATGTTGAATTCATATGATTTTGACACTTTGTAAATTGCATGTTCTTCTAAGTTATATCTTTTTATGCAATTTAACTTGTTCATCACTATTCTCTTTAGTTATATCTTTAAAAGTGATGAATATCCATTTATGTTGCTTGATGGAATTTTGTGTTTACCACATTCTTGCTCCTTATCATGTTATCAAATTCAATTGGTTTTAATTGGTATAATTTTCGATTGATTTGATTTCTTATGAATGTGATAGACATTGTGTACATTGGATTGAACTTGATAGTAATATGTTTACATTCCATGTCACATTCCATTAGCATCATAATTTTCATATTGCCACCTCTCTTGTTCATATAGGTATATCTCATGACCACCATGCTTATGTGTTCATAATATTGGTTGGTTATTAGTTGAGGTTGGCTTCATGATTGAATTTCATTTCACTCATTCTTGTGCATTAATAGTCATATTTATTGATTGAATGAAATGATTTCAAAATTTTCATAGCATATGATTTTCATAAGTTATATTGATTGATGCTATGATTAGTAAACCCCATAACATCATGGATAGCTCTAATTTGGATGAACCCTAATAGGTATATTCCTTAACTCCATTTTTAGAGTGATTGTTTTAATAGTCATATCCTTCAATCTCAATTGGTATATTTGTTTTATATATATTCCAATTGGTATCCATGATCGCTTTTCTCCATGGCCTTGCTCTTTATATTGGCAATTTGATCATAATGAGCTCTATAGTTACATGTGTCTAATTCTTTCCTTGAAGTTTTTCCTCAATTGGCAAAGCCATCTTCTTCTTGGCCCAAATAGTTATATATTTGTCAAAAAGTTTGACAAAAGAAGAGAATGGATTGAGGGGGAGTCTAAACCTTCATAGGAAGTATTAGTTTTGATCAAATTGGCCTTTGTATTGGCTATGAACCCTTAGAGACTTCTAACCACACATGATGGCCTGTTATGTGTTTCATTTTCGTTTTTCTTTTGTTAACAGGTGCTACTAAAAGGTATTTTCCTTATTTCATGTGTGTACGTACCTTTGCAATTTAATGTCAAAGGGGGAGAGAGCAATCAAGTTGTCTCAAGAGGGAGAGAATGTCCATACATCCTAAGGGGAGATATTGTATGATCTTCTACAAGGGGAGAGAATGCATATCTTGCCAAAAGGAGAGAGTGCATGGTCAAAGAGGGAGAGTTGATAGAAGAGAAAGCTTGGGAGCTAAAGAAGATGATTGGTTATTGAAAAGAAAGCTTGAAGGATGATCAAGCTCCAAGCATCATGAAGATTGAAGAAAAAGAACTAGAGCCCAAGCTAAGAGAAGAAGCGTCCAAGAGATTTCAAGACTTGTCCAGCTTAGGGGAAGCTGAAGACTCAGTGTGTAAATTCAGTGTTGAATAAGGTTTGCATCAAATTGCAAAGGGGGAGATTGTTAGGAATTTTGTGTATTGCAATTTGATGGATGCATTATCATTTAAGCATCATTCGAATTTTCACACATGCATTGATTTAGAAAAACTTGAAATCTTGATTTACTCATGCATTGTTTTAAATCTTGTAAATCATATGTTTTATGCACGATTTGTTTTTAATCTTGGATGCATTTAATTTGGAAAAGAAGTTTTATAAATCAAGCTAGCCAATGGTTTTAAGAAGTTTCAAATCCTTTTTGGCTTTGTATGTTTTCATGATTTTAAAAGCACTTAGATTGAATTAAAATCATGTTTCCAAGCTTGGTTTAATGGCCCAAAAAGTTCCCTCAAGAAAAACTTTGAAATATGCAAAAATATGCATTTTTGGGAACTTTGGTCCCAGGCCCGGGTCGACCGCGCAGTGTGGCCGGTCGACCGGCCCAAGGGACCCGGTCGACCGGCCACACTGTGCGGTCGACCGGGCATAGAGCCGTTGAGCCTTTTTCAAACGGTCAGATTTCTGACCATTGAGGCCAGGTCGACCGGGGTGTTGTGAGGTCGACCGGGGACACGTAAAAAAGTCAGTGTTTGACTATAAAATGAGGTTCATTCTCTTTGAAAAAGGGTGGATCAAGGTTGATCATTTGAGTCTTCTTGGAGGTGTTTGGAGACAAGAAAAAGGGGATGAATCAAGAGAGACTAAGGGGTCATTAGTAAAGCTAAAGCTTGGATTAATGAAGTTAAATCTCTATGTAAGCTTTACTTTTATTTATCATATGTTTCATGCTTTGTTTAAATTATTGGTAAATTAATTTTAGCATGTTAACTATGATGTCTTGAATCCATCACTTCTCTTAATCTTTGATTTAAGTTGGATTGGATTCTTCACCCTTGATTTCAAACCAAGTTTGTTTTAAAAACTTTATAAAACATGTTTTGTCAAAACCTTTGATTTCTTTTGTAACATGTTTCATTTACTTGGTTGAATCAAATTGTTGTTTTCATTCATTTAAACTTTAGTTAAACTTTTGTTTTTGAAAACAACATTGCACATGCATCACATGTTTAGTCTTAAATAGTTTCATACAACTTGTGAACCGTTGATTTTTATATCATCAACAAGTTAGTCTTTATACATGTGATTTGCATTTCACTTCAATCAAATCTTTGTGTGCCTTAAACTTTTAAATGCATTAAGCATATATTGATTGGGCTTAATTTTAACTTGATTGAAGTTATCACACACACACATCATGAGCATTCATCTTAGCATTTCATAGAGTGTTGTGTGAGTTGAATTTAACTTTCTTATCCGCCTATTTTAGAGGCAATTAAATTGAGCTTTAATTGTAATCTCTTAGAGTGTTTTGTAAAGACACTTCCTTGAGAGAAATCCTTTTATTGTAAAGGTTATTGCGTAGCCTAAGAAAAAGCATAGTGTAAAGGTTATTGCTTAGCCTAGAAAAGCATCTTGTATAGGTTGTTGTTAAGCCTAGAAAAACAACATTGTTAGGTTATTGCTTTTCCTTGGAAAGCATATTGTAGAGGTTATTGCTTAGCCTTTTTCAAAAGCATAAATAGTGGAAATCCGGTGGGGTGTTGGGACACAAGCCGGTAGTGGATGTAGGCATTGAGGCCGAACCACTAGAAATCTTTGTGTAGTGGTGTTTGCTTTGTGGTGATTATTTTGTTTAAGCTTTCGCATATTATTTGTTAATCATCACATGTGACTAGTTAATTGTTAAGAAATTAAAATTGATCATAATTAGTCATTAAGTGTAGATCACCCTATTCACCCCCCCCCCCCCCCCCCTCTCTAGGGTTAGGATCCCGGACTTTCAGATGCTACTAAGGCTTCAATGGTTAATAAGACGATGATGAGGAGGAGGAAAATGGACATGCGATAGATGGAAAAAGGCTATATAACAATGATGTCAAATAGGGTTGAAGAAAAGTCCAATGCTCAATCTACAGAGCTACAAATATTATAGACACTGAGAAGCAGAAGACAAGCAATTTAAAAAAGCAGTAGAACAATGAAACATGGACTAAAGTAGTAAAACTAAATACTCACTTATAAAATAACAGATAGACCATTTTATTCTATTAAAAATTTAACAATGAAAAATAAAAAAAAATCGGTGGAAAAGTACAACACACGAATCTAATCCCAGTAGATGGTGATAACACCTCAATGGGACCCTCATATAATGCAAGAATTTGAATGCAGAGACTAACAACATCCATGTTATGCAATGGCATCAACATAACAAAAACCCAACAATGAAAGAAGTATTCATTTGAGTTCCCATGGATGTATCACCCAATATTTCAAATGAGTAGGTGATTCAAAGCAGAAGGGATGTTTATCGTTACCCAATGTAAAGCAGAAACTGCACCATGAGTGCTTCTGGAAACTACCAGTGCTACTTCTAATAGCATAAGGGGACACCCAAATGCCCATTAGAAAATACAATGGCACACATAGCATAGGCCAATATAGACCTCAACTACCAAATCAATAATGGCGGGTACCCTTTTTTTCTCTCCCTTTTGTGCTCCCTGTCAGTTGCCAATACTCAATATTTATGGAAGAAATGGTCTTGGAAATAGCCATTGAGCCATTGTGATTTCCAACTTCAGATAGGCCCAAATGTAAACATCCATTCTGCCAAATATTAAGACTAGATGCAATTTAATACATTCAAGAGCAACCCATTCTACAAGGTTTTCGTTCCATTCCCTGCTCAAAAGCACCGAATTCAACCCATAGAATAAGCAGAATGGCCTTGCACTTGAAAGAGGCCACCCCATTAATTAGCTTTCACAAGCACAATAAATGGAAAATGGAGAAAATACATGATCAAGAGTGGATACATCACAATCGCATAGAGCATAAATTTGGGTAATCTGAGAATTAAAATCATCAAGAGTAAGAAGAAGAAAGCCCCATTCACATTATGAATCTATCCAAAAAACCAGCGTAGCCCCAAGAAATGAAATGAATTCTCACTATTATTTCTTGTAACCCAGATATCAAAACTATCAATCAAATTCCAGGTTTGCAATATCAATATTCATCATATCAAAAAAAAAAAGTTTTTACTCCAAGACTAGCAAAACAATCAAATGCAGATTACTAGTAGAACCCCACAAAAAAAAATTTTGAAATAGAATAAAATGAAGTACCGAAGAAAAGAAAAAAACAGAGTAACAATAAGAAAAGGAACCTATTAACCACGAAAACTCCAAAGCAGAAGCTGCAAATACACATATCAGATAGAGACGAAGAGAGAAGAGATGAGAAAGAGAGTTTACATGCAGAGAGGGGAGAGATGCAGAGGCAGCAATGACAGAGAGGGTCCGAGCAGAGGCAGTGGTGAGAGAGAGCGAGACCATTTTCGAGTGATGATCGGTTTCGGGCAGAGAGAGAGAGAGTGAGAGAGAGAGCAGAGAGAGAGAGAGAAAGTAGAGAGAGCGAGAAAGAAAGAGCAGATTGAGAGAGCGAGAGAGAGAGAGAGAGAAGAGAGATCGAACAAGAGTGAGTGAGAGAGACGGAGAGAGCAGAGAGATCGAGCGAGAGAGACAGAGAGAGAGAGAGTGAGAGAGTGAGAGAGATCGAGCGAGAGAGAGAGTGAAATAGCAGAGAGAGAGCTTAGAGAAAAGAGGGTTATCGGTGGCGGGAGAGGGAAAAAAAAGTGGGAAAAAACAAAGGGATTTACCGACGTTTTAAAAAAAAATGTTGGTAAAGGCCTCTGAATTTAAATTTTTCCAAAAATAAAATTAAAATTTACCGATGTTTTAGAAAAAACGTCGCTAAAAGTTCAATAAAATTAAAATTTACCGACGTTTTAGAAAAAACGTTGCTAAAAGTTCAAATTCGCCGATAATAGTCCCTAATATTTTTTTTTCCCTAAAAATGAAGTTAATTCTAAAATTGAACTTTGCCGACAGTTTTCACGAAATCGTCGTGAAAATCTGATTTTACTGACGGTTTGTAATTCATCGGTATTTTTGTAGGGAAAATCAATTTCTTGGGACCCGCAAAAGTGATAAATCAATTGAATAATTAAAGAAGGAAAACCAAGGTATTGAAGCTCTCTGCATGGGGTCCACACTACCCAGGTTGGAAGATTCAATTCAAGCCAAATAAAGAAGAAAAAAAATTTCAAAAGAAAATCCTGTCATCTGAAGGACATCGAAGGTAAGGGAATTTCAAGCATTGCACACAGAAGTGGAGCCCATCATGTGTTCCAATTGATAATACAAATCTGAATTTCAGATTTGGAATTATTTAAGCCAAGATGTAATTTGAGGAATTTCTTAAGAGATGAAGTCGGCCCAGATTTGGATAGATTCAAGAAAATTTCAGAGCCCTAAATATGGAGGGTAGTAACCAAGAAGTTGCAAGATAAGTTCAAATCCAAAGAGTCCAGGTTTCCTTAAGAACTCTACAAGTTGGATTTCATTCAAGATATGTTTCCAAATATTTGGAAAGTTTTGCAAGAGAAGAAACTATCAAAAGGCGATATCACACGTCCAACACTTTGCCTTCCCAAGCTTCTCTATTCCAAGTCGGACGTTGAAGCCATGATTGAAGATAAAATTTATGATTCAAATTTTGAATCTTAAATCAAGAAAGAAAAAAACAAAGAAAAACAATCCAAAAGAGGCTTTACACGTCCAAAACCATGAAGGTTCAAGATGATACACTCCAAGTGGGGTCCAAATGCATTCAAATTAGAATTGCATTGCAAATCTGATTTTTAGATTTCAAATTTATTTGGAAGAAAACTGGGCCCAAGAAAGGAAGTTGCATGCGCTAAGAAGAATCTTATTTTCACTGAGATTGTGGGCTAACCCCTAAAAACTCTCTCAAAACCCTCTTGGACCCCACACTACTAATCATAATTCAACTTGGACCCCACACTACTAATCCTTACCCAAATTAAAACCTAGCAAGCCAAGTCATCAAAAATACATAAAAGGAGCAAAAGAGGGGCTGCACGTATGGTTATAAACAGGTCGGTCCAGGGTGGAACCAGAATAGTTTTTTAAGAGGGGGAACTGGAATCGGACCCCGTTCGGAACCAGAAAATTGGTTCCGAAGCCGGAACCGATAATATTAATGGGAACCAAAACCAGAACCTGAACCATTTGTGAGGCAGGTCTGGTTCTGGTTCCGAGTATGGTTCCAGGTCTGGACTAATACCTGTGTTTTTCTTTTTTAAAGAAAATATGCTTTAGTAAAGAAAAGATATGTATTAATTCAATAAAGTGTTTTGAGTCAACAATGATGTATTTTTGAGAAAGGCACAGTGATATTTATGTATTAATTCAACTTGTATCAGCATTTTTTTATTTGATTCTAAAGTAGTGCATTATTTTTTGAATTTCTCTTTTATGAAAATTTATTGGTAGACCTGAATATTTAATGGTGGATGATGACTGGATGAATTTTATGGTTGAATACCAATAGCTTGATTTTTTAATTCTAAATAAATGGGACCAGCAATGACTTTGTGAATTAAACCACTGCATAGGTCGTCAGAAGTGGAGGCTACACTAACATAAGATAACTTTAGTATGTGAAAATAGAATGGGTCGGGTCCCGGGTCCACAGGTCTAAGTCACTGTGGATCTGGAAACAGAATCGTTTAGGTATCGGTTCCAAAAAAAGGATCCGGAACCGGAACCATAAAAGTCTCTGATTTTTACTTTTCCTAGAAAATAAGTTAATTCTAAAATTAAACTTTTACCAACGTTTCATAAAACGTCAGTAAAAGTCTCTGAGTTTCTAAGTTAATTCTAAAATTAACCTTTAAGCGCTAAAAATGCCCTTTTACCGACGTTTTATGAAACGTCGGTAAAGGTCTATGGTTTTTTTCTTTTCCTATAAAATAAGATGATTCTAAAATTAACCTTTTACCAACGCTTTGTAAAACGTCGGTAAAAGTCTCTGATTTTTTACTCTTCCTAGAAACGAGTTAATTCTAAAAATAATCTTTTACCGACGTTTTATAAAAAAAACATCGCTAAAAATGCAATTTTACCGACGTTTGTAAAACGTCGGTAAAAGTCTTTGATTTTTTGCTTTTCCTAAAAAATAAGATAATTCTAAAATTAACATTTTACCGACGTATTATAAAAAAACGTCGCTAAAAATGCCCTTTTACCGACGTTTTAGAAAAAACATAGCTAAAAAGTCAGGATTTTACTGACAATTTTTTATAAAGAGTACTCTTTACCAACGAATTTATGAAAATGTCGCTAAAAAACGTCGCTAAAAGCGCAATTTCTTGTAGTGTACAAATCTCCGGTAGTAGCCTGCTAATCCTAGAAAACTTCTGATTTCGGTCACATTCTTCGGTTTTTCCCACTTTACTGCTGCCTCAATCTTGGACGGATCTACTGACAATCCTTCCTTCGCGATGATGTGCCCCAAAAACGCTACTTGCTCTAGCCAAAATTCACACTTATTGAGTTTTGCATATAGCTGGTTCTCTCTCAGAAGTTGCAATGCTACTCTCAAGTGTTCTTCATGCTCTTCCTTGGTCTTGGAGTATACCAAAATATCATCAATGAACACTACCACAAACTGGTCTAGATGCTGTGCAAATATCTTGTTCATCAATGCCATGAACATTGCTGGTGCATTAGTCAATCCAAATGGCATCACTAGAAACTCATAGTGTCCATATCTTGTCCGAAAAAGCTGTCTTTAGTGCATCTGACTCTCTGACTCTTTGTTGGTGGTAATCGGATCTCAAATCAATCTTCGAAAAATAAGAAGCACCTTGTAACTGATCAAACAGTTCATCTATCATCGGCAATGGATACTTGTTCTTGATGGTTACTTGGTTCAATCTTCGGTAATCAATGCACATTCTCATCGAACCATCTTTCTTCTTGACGAACAACATCGGAGCTCCCCATGGCAAAATACTAGGTCTTACAAAACCTTTGTCCAACAATTCTTGCAATTGTGTTTTCAATTTTCCCAATTCCGCTGGAGCCATTCTATAAGGTGCAATGGAGATTGGAGCGGTCCCTGGTAATAACTAATTAGTGAAGTCTATTTCTCTAATGGGTGGCAAACTTGGAATTTCTTCTGGAAAAACATTTGGAAATTCCCAAACAATAGGATTCTCCTCCACCCCCTTGGGACCGTTTATCCTTCGTGATAAACGCCAACTAGGCCTGACATCCACTTTTCAAAAGTCTATCAGCCTTCAACGCTGAAATAAACCCGATAATAGGATTACTCATGTCTCCCCGAAACAACACCCCTGCTGGTGTCTCTTCTAATTTAAAGGTAAGGGTCTTATGGAAACAATCCATTGTAGCATGATACCCTGCTAACCAGTCCATCCCTAGGATGACATCAAAATCATACATCTCCAATAAAATGAGATTTGCTGGGAACAATATCTCTCCTATCATGACCAAACAACTAGGGTAAAAAGTTCTACATATCACTTCTTTATCTATTGGGGTAGCCACAGTCAAAATAAAATCCAAATCTCTAGCATGCATATCAACCATCTTAGCAAATTCTGGAGATATAAAAGAGCGTGTAGAGCCAGGGTCAAATAAAACCATAACTTGAAATCCACAAACGAGAAATGTACCTTCCATTACATCTCTCGCTGCCTCTGCATCAGCTCTGTTGACCGCATAGATCTGTCCTCTATATTGTGGCCTATTCTGAGGCTGTTGTGGCCTGCCTTGCTGATGTGCATCAGCTATGTGCATTTCTGTTCTGTTGATGTGGACGCTAATTCTGATTCTGCCCTTGCTGACGGGCCTGTTGCTGTGGTCCATACTGTTGCTGAAGTGGTCTTGCTTGGTTCTGGACAACCACTGCATTTTGAGGTGGTGCTGGATGATGTGCTCCCTGTTGCTGATTCTACCTATTCTGTCTTGGACAGTCTCTCATCTGATGGTTCATAGAATCACATCTGAAGCATGCTCCTGTAATTGTACGACATTGAACACTCGTGATTTTTCCCACAGTGGATACATACCACTTGGTTCCGCACATTCTGATCTGGCCTCTGCCTCTTATGCTGTTGGTTTCTCTGTTGGTTGTTCTACTGATGAGTTTTCCCCTTTCCCTGGACTCTGAGGATCTTGTTGTGAAAATTCTCAAATTTATAGGCTCTCTTGACTGCTTCTTCGAAAGTGGCAGGTGGTAATACTCCCGTAGCATCCTCTCAATGATGAGATTTATTCATTCGAGGAACTTTGCAATCTTCTTCTCAATTGTGTTAACTAGCTCTGGAGCATATCTAGACAATCTCTTGAATTTAGTGAGATATTCGAGGATTATCATATTTCCTTGGACAAGCTGCTGGAATTCAACTGCTTTCTGTCTCTTGATGTGGGTGGGCACATACTTGTCCCCAAACTGCCTCTTGAAGCTTGCCCAAGTTACTGTATCTGCCATATTCCTGTACTCTTCCCTGACTGTTTTCCATTAGATATCCGCTGAACCAGTAAAGAGAGATGTTGCAAGCTTAACTTGTTCTCCTTTGGTGCATTGGGAGATCTCAAGGATGTTCTCGGTATTCTCTAACCAGTCGTCTGCAGCTAAAGGATCTTCTGTTCCAAGAATATCCTTTGGTCCTCTTTTCCTAAACCGTTCAAACAATGCATTTGGGTCATGCTTTCTCTGATTGATGACAATTGCAGGTTGAGGCTGAATCGGTTCGGGTCTTCTTTGTAACACCTCTAGGAGTTTCCTCTGCATCTCTGCCAACTCTTTGGCATGATCTTCATCTTTCTTTGGCATCTGCTCTTGCAATCTGGCCTGATTTTCATTAGCATGACTCTGTTGATCAAGCATGGCCTGCATCATCTGTTGGAATTGATTTGGCATGGTGTTATCAACTATATCTTATTCAACTGGCCTTGTATGATCACTGTTACTTGCTGTGAGGTTGCCGTTTATCGGTCGCTTACGAGGTGGCATAATGCTGCAAGACAAATTGTTAGTACATAATAATCAAATAAAAGGTCGCACATTGCTCACACGATACTAACTAACGAAGAGTCTAACGAATCCTCGCCACGTCCTTAGGATTTCTAGTTTCTTTTAATTGCCTAAAACACGTCTCGCTCTAATACCTGTCTATCGCGACCCCGGACCGGGTCAACGGGCGTAATCTGGGTAGATGATGAATGGTAACCAAACTATGAATTTATTTTAAATCAATACGTATACATGCCAATGAAAAGATGCAACTCGTATACGCGATTTCCCATAGGTGTCCGCGGTGAGGATATCACAACAACATGAATATTTATTTCAAAGTGCGGAAGCGTGTAACAAATTTAATTCATACATTCATGTCCAAAATAGCAAGTTTGATAGTACATTTATAACAAGCATCAAAATGAACAATGGTCATTAGCTATTTCCCAAAAGTATAAAGTTAGAATTTATCCAAAAGATCATTTGGTTACATTCCCCAAAAATAGAGGCAAATAAAGGCCAATATAACAAAATAAGTATCCCAAAAGAATGGTTAATCATAACCCAAAATGTTACGTAACTTGGACATTCGAATGTCTAAACATCATCGTCGGCATGCCACTCAACTAATCGTTGTTGTTCCCCGACCGCTTCCTTGTGCTCCTCCTGGAGAAAACCAACGACGGGACCTGGGTACCAAAGTAATGGGTCAAACACAATGGTTTGGCAGATGGGTGAAAAGATATAACAGTAATAGAAATTACCTTGGAAAACATTTAAACCTGTTAAAACAATTACTTTCATAAAATTGAAGAATCATTTAATAGAAAACAATATACAATATAAAACATGTAAGGTATCCAAGGAAATTGGGAAAACAAACAAGATGTCATCCACACAAAGCTAAGTCATCTATCACCAAAGTGACAAGAGCATATCGAGATGTTGACCTCAGTCACCAAAGTGAGGAGGTACAACAAAATTTACATATACATAAACATAATAATACGGGACATGACCACGGTAGACAACCGGGCATCAAGAACCACGGTAGCAATCTGCGGCATCGGGACAAGACCACGGTAATAACCGGGTAGCGGGATCCAAACTGCAGCTGCCAGGACGGGGGGGATCTCCAAGTAGGTGGATCAGACCAACAAGGTTATCCAAGCTTAGTGGTGCCGACTCATAAGTCAAATAACAGAAATCGAGACAAATACGAAATACATATGATACATTTATATAAACGGGTGGGACGGTGTGCTTAAAGGCACAAATATCACTTTATTCAGGCATGTATAAATGGGCTAGCAAAATGCTAAAATACTATTTTCAATGCTTTCAGGAATGATAAATCATAAATAATGAATTTCGGGAGTGCATATCAAAATTCGGGAAACAACGAAGTATAATTGAATTTTTAAAATTCCGGGACAAGAATTGAGACTCAAGATAGCTCAAAGTGAATAGGGATCCCGTATGTCGATTATAGTATAAACTTGGTACTCTTTGAGTTTAGAAACATTCCGGGTTCCTTATACACTTTGATACTTCGAGAATCCACAACGTATTTCCGGGACGAGATTTTCTCCTTTGAATTCCGAAAACAGTCATTCCTAACCATTTCATGAACATATGGTTCAAAGCAGTTCTTTTCTTCCTGCTCAATTCCTAAAATTTTCTGGGAGGTTGGTCACCTGTTGGTCAGCAGGCGGCTAGCCACTTGGGCCAGGTCGGTTAGCCGATTGGTGACCGCCTTTTCAGAATCAAAAATTCTTCTTTACTGATATGGTGACCGACCCTATGCGGTCACCAGGTCAGTGACCAGTCGGCTAGCTGCCTGCTGACCGAATCAGTTTTGAACTGATTTTTGCTCCCTTTTTCCTTCAAAACATTTCCCTTACAAACTACTTCATTCCCTACAATAAAATGAGCTCAAAGGCTCCTCCAATTCATCATTCAACACTCCCATTAACATTCAATCCAATCTCCTTCCTCTTCACCTCATTCAACCAAAAGAGAAAGAGAAAGAAATCACCATTCACAAGAATTCATTTGTACTATAACCAAGAAATAAATGAGAGCTATAAACCATCTTTTCCAAAACATTAAATGAACTGACAAGATTCATTAATGTGCATTATTTCAAATCAATGTAAGTCAATAAAAACATGAAGGAGATAGTGAAATCATCAATATTACTCACAAAAACCATTCAATGCTTAAAATATCCAATCATCCACTTGCCTTGGGTCTCTAATCAAGAAACAAAGCCTCTAATAACAACTCCAAGCCAAAGATCCAAGCTACAACAAAAACCCCAAATAAAACCCTAAAATGGTCAAGATAATGCACAAGAAGAAGTAAGCTTCAATAATGGAAAATGAGACTCCCATAAGCCAGAAAAACACACATCAAAGGCAAAGGGAGGGATTGCTTACATGTAGGTTCTCCAAATAGACAAGGTGAGCTCAAAGAGAGTCTTGGAATGGGAGGTTTCTTCCACAAATGCTATCAATGAGAGAAGAGAGTGATGATCTCCATTTCTCAAGAGATGTAAGGTTGGTGATGGTTTGATGATGGAAAAGCAAGAAGAAAAAACGGAAGTGAAGAAAACCCTAGGTTGGTTGTTTGTGCTAGAAAATGGAAAAGAGAAGAGAATGGTTCTCTTATAAGCCATTGGGAGCGGGCTCCACCCCTAAGAATTCTTGTTGGGTCAAAATCATGACTTTCGGGGCTTCGAATGAATTCGACGAGGAAGGGAGAAATGATCGTCGAAATTTCTATTTTTCAAAAAGTATATGTTTCACGGGTTTCGGGAATATCAAGTATTGGGTACAAATTTAGTGTAAAAAGACTGTTTTGCCCTTGAAGCTAGGAAAGTAGGGTTTCGGGATTCTGGATGGGAACGGGATCAACATGAAAATTGTAGAGATCAACGAGATAAGCAAAACGGGATAAAAACACCAATTATAAGAATCTCGGATAATCCCCCAAGTAAATGCAAAGTTATAAAAGGAACCCCCAAAGGACCCCACTAATCATAAAGGCACTCAAAATTTTTCAAAGATATAACAAAGCTATTCTTAACAAAACTAAATCAAAATCCACTAACCACGCTTACAACTAACACACAACTTAATTAACACTAAACAAGGTCTCTCGGGTCGGTGTCTTACATTATCCCCTCTTCCTCATTTAACTTTCAAGCTCTCTAACTTTCATCTCCCTCACTGCCTCCTCACCGCTTCTGGCATCCGTAGTTCCATTCTTGCCGGCGAAGCTTCACTTCATCTTCCCTAACCCTCCAAGACCTCAACCATACCATTTTCTAAGCTTCTCATCCACAACCCACTCGAAGGTATGCTCCCGGAGCTTGTAGGTTTAGCTTTTCTCCGACCTTTTGATTAGAAATGATTTAGGGTAGCTCACATCAACCCTTGGCATGCATGTGTAAGTTTGATTTTGGGTTGAGAGTTGTTATTCTCCATTTGAGCTCAAAAGAGGGATTTCCCCAATTTCTCTTGGGTCTTTGTCTAAGCACTTCATCTAAGGCAAGTTAGTATATGTTTATGCTTACTGTTCAATATATATATATATATATATATGTTTATGCTTTTATATGTTTGTTTCTCCCTTGATTTCGTGATTGATGATGCTAGATGACCATATGCTCTATTTTAGTTTGATTTTGATGAAAACATGATAATTAGGGTATGGATTGAATTGAATGTTTTGGATTGGTTGGAAGGGCTTTGTATAGACTTGAGGTGGAAGTTGGATGTTGTTGTTGGTGGAGGGCTAGGCCCTTTTTTCTTTGTCTACAGGTGTGGATGGAGGAAGGGAGCGAAACTCCCCATTTCTGAACCAATGCAAAATTCGTTTCAGAATTCTAGGAGCAGTGGGTTACCCGAACCTGGGTGTCGGTTAGCCAAACTGCAGTTCGGTGACCCTCAGTGACCTGTCGGTTCCAATTCCAGAAAGCGACATTTTAGAGAGGTTAGGCTGTCGGTTAACCCTTCGGTTGACCGAACTATAGCTAGGTGATCTGTCGGTTCCAATTTCAAAAAGTGACATTTCTGAAAGAGTTGTGTGGTCGGTCACCCTGTCGGTCAACCCCTTGTTTAACTGAACTGGTGAGTTAACCGACCATGGTGTTTATCCTAACCGAATTCTCCTTTTTTTAAAGGGATTGTCTCCTTGGTTTGAGGACTTAGGTGGAACCAAAGCTCCCCCTGTTTTGGATTCATTTGACTATGTGTGACAATGTTTTGAGCCAACGTTTTCTCACGGTTATTCCGATTGCATCGGGATTCAACCTAGCTCAATCTTAAACGGTACGGGACAACGGATATCCTTCTTTATATCTATGCACAAAGAGGATTCGTCCAGGTATCGCAAACCTTTACTCCTTTCGTTGACTGAATAAGGTTGTACGAGACTTCGGGAATAACATTGTACTTATGATTCAATTGTCTATCGCTTTTGATTCCGAATTGTACCATCTGGTACTTGTCTACATGCAAAGTCCATGTTCTTTAGCTTCGTTTACTTTTTTTGTTTTGAGATCACCTAGCTGATGAACTTATGATCCCTTTTGATGTTCCATTCATTCTGAAATTTGATTAAAGTGTTGAGAATAGGTGGCTTTGATTGTCAAGGCTTAATGATGACTACTTACGATATTGATGTTTGAAGTTAGTTTGATTGATTTGTTTAATTTGACGATGCAAAATAGTCTCTCTTTTGTTTGAGGAATCATGTTCACGCAAGAAAACCTAGTCCCTCACTATTGTATGTTTGAGACTCTTGTGTCAGGCACCACTCATATGTTAACGTCCAACAAAGCTGGGGCACTACCTTGTATGAGGGCTTTGGAATTTTGACGTATGCAGTACGGATTTTTATAATTTAGATGGATGTACACCATCGGATACCCATTGAAAAGAAGTATTAATGTTTGGTTTGAATTGTATCTTTCTCACATGCTTGCTTGCTCGAATTTTATCCCGTGTCTTGGATATCTCTACCACAATTCTATGTGAGTAAGAGAGGGCAATGTTGAACTATCTCGTGGTGATTAGCATTGATGGACCCGATTCTTCCCTCTCTCCCGCTGCCTCCGTCCCGGGTCTTTCGGGGTACGGTGGAGGGGAGGAGAAGAAAAGTAAAGGGTATCAACATCTTTCTTTCTTTTTGTACGGGTATGCCAATTTCACTTTTCTACTTGGAATTTAGAAACGGTGATCCGAAGATCCACCTTCACAAGTAGAAAGGGGAAATGAAACTTTTTCTAGTTTCCCATTGCACGCATATTTTAAGAAAAGAGACAAAGGTTTTTTTTTATATGCCGTGAAAGGCGATTTCATTTGTTGCCATGAAAGACGATTTTACCGTAAAAGGCGATTTACAAATCTTATCCATCATGAAAGACAAGAGTTGTGATTTTTGTCTCTAAAAGAAAAATAAAGTACAATAGAAATCAAGAAAAGGAAACTGACTTCTCATTCGATTGTGGGGACACGTTCAGATCGACGGTCGCGAGTCATGTATGGGCTCCTCCATCGTCCATGCAGATGAGAACACGATGCTTGGATTCTTGGCTTGGCTTTTTAACCTCAGATTTTTAAAGGACAAAGACCAAGAGAAGGTCTTATATCCGATAAAAAGCTAAGTAAACGGGCTGAAAAGCCACGTTTTAGCCATGTTGATAGAAGAAGGGAGGTCCTTGGGGGGGTGGCCCCCCAAGGGTGCTTCAATCACCTTTTGGTGGTCTTTGCAGCAGAGTTGCAGGGCCTCTGGATTTTCCAGGCAATTCTCTGGACTTCGGGTGAATTTCTCTAGCGATTTCTCTGGATTCTTTTTTTCGTTCTTCGTCTGGGCAATTTTTCTTGGCAATTTTCTGGCTCTTTTTCCTTTGGAATGCCCTCCTATTTATAGGCCTTTGGTAGCCATTTAGGAGGGTTTATGAGCATTGAATGCATTAATGCTCATAATGGGAGGAGTTACAAGTTTTAAATTATTTTTTTTGTAACTCCTTTTTCCTTGAATCTGATTGGCCGATGGAGAATAATGAGCTTTTAATTGCCTTTAACCCCCATAATGGGAGGAGTTTCATGGCTTTAATGCCATAAATCCTTTGACTTGTAACTCCCATTTGCTTGCTTTTGATTGGGCCGTCCAAAATAATGAGTTAATGACCGCATTAACTTGTCATAAAACGGGTCATTTAACCTCATTAATTGGTCGCCAAGTCGTCTGAAGAGTCGCGGGCCGCGCCGCGTCTTTTTGAATTCTTCTTGCGATGACCGCCGGTGGATCCACATGTTGTTTGATGTCGGATGGCGATGCAATTTCAGACATTGATTAATGTCAACGTGCCGGCAACATCTGTCCTGTCGATTTCACGATCGGGCGGGCGGAAAGTGTGCTTTCTTTGTCTGCCGATTGGCGATTTCGAGGCATCTAATGATCATCCAATGATTTCGGCGGCGAATCCGTGATGTTGATGAAGATCGACGGATTTCATGCACGAAAAATCAGATTTTGGAAAAATCACAGGGGCCAATCAACTCGAAACGCGAAAAGGACCCGAAAAAGGGGTCTTCCGGCGATTTTCGGGTCGCCGGAATTCCATGGTCGCCGGCGACCGGCGACCCATGGCGACCGGCGACCATGGCCGAGGTCGTCGCCGGCGACCATGGGCTTTGGGTCCATTTCTCGGCCGTCGTTCAGTCGCCTTTTCTTCGCCGTTTTTCGATCTTTTTTCATTCTTTTTTCTTCTGTATTTTTCCTAACATTTCCCGTCATTTATTGGCCTGATTCTCTTGAAGAAAACCCGACGAGAAGCCACGCAAATCGGAGCACAAAGTTTCCTATTTTTCTGGAAAGCCGAAGACTTTGTTGTGCGGTATTGCCGATTTTTTGTCAAGCATTGAAACTAGGCCAAACGATGTCGGAATGACCTGAAATTTGACGTGGAGCTTCTTGAGCAGTAGATAGGACCAACCATAGGCTTTGGTTTGAGTTTTGAAGCCGTTCGGGGTCCCGCAAATGCTCGCCTTGATTTCGCCATGAGAGAAATGCCGAGCTTTGACTTGTGGTCAACTGATGTCTGATTGACCTGAAATTTGACAGGGAGCCTCCTGAGTAGTAAGTAAGACCAGCCATGGGCTTTGGTTTGAGTTTTGAAGCTTTTTGGGGTCCCGCAAATGCTCGCCTTGATTTCACCTCGAGGAAAATGTCGAGCTTTGAAACTAGGCCAAACGATCTCCGTTTGACCTAAAACTTGACAGGGGACCTATTGGAGTCATTTTGAGATGATCCATTAGCTCCAATTTGGATGCCATGATTCCGGGGTGCTCCGCCGCCGGTAGGCCTGTTTTTGCTTCCCGAGAGTTGATGAAGGGTCAAACGCTGTCCGTTTGACTTGAAATTTGGCATGGGGCCTTTTGGAGGTATTCTGAGACCATCCGTAGGCTCTGATCGAAGTTTTGAAGTCTTCGACACTGTCGTTGCCGGGAGCTCCTGTCTGGCTGTCGGAGGAGTGAAGATAGGCCAAATGATGTTGAAATGGCCCGAAACTTTATGTGTACCCCTCTTTTGGCTGCTTTGAAGGATCTTGCAGTTTTTGTTTGACTCTGACAAGATCTGGTGCTTGAAGTGGCGCCTTCCTATTTATGGCATGATGTGGCTCCATGTAACATTTGGTGTTGAAGGGACATAGTGACATTTTTTTGTGTCAACAAGCATATGTTGACTACCTATTTGCTAGATGTTTATGTTAGTTTGTTTATGATTCAAATGCTACGCATTTCCTATTATCTTGTCTATCATCTACTCTGAGTTGTATTAATGCATATCTTGATGTTCTATATATATATATATATTGCTTGCTGGCCGTCGTGTCTGATGATACTACTCTTAGTGCGTAGGTACCGAGTCCATCTACGTCGAGGAGGAGACAACGGAGGAAATTCAGACGAATTAGTCTGATGACCTCTGAGACTACTGTATGGCCGGCGTTGTCTAGCCGTATCGACCCCGTACTCGAGAGCCTTCACGTTATGCTTGACTAGATTCACCTTTTGGATCCTTTTGTTTATATTTTGAATAGGCCCAAGTTTTAGTGTGACCTTTTATTGTAAATAATACTTTTGATTAAATGTTTCAAACTTGAACTCTAGTTATATTAATTCAGTGTTTGCTCTTAACTATACACCTTGCATATACCACTTGTATTATGAAGCTTTCACTATACTTATATGTAATCAAGGAAATGTTTACCTCAAGGCAATCTTCAATCCAAATGGAACATGATTGGGGCTAAATGTTATTATTAATATTGAAAAATTTTAATTGACCCTAATGTCATGCATAATCTCCGATTTCAGAAAGGGGTGTGACAAACAGCCACAAACAAGGCACTAATGTTGTATAGAAAAGACAAGATGGCTTGAATAGGTAGACTCCAATATCTTTCAAGATATCAGACACCCATTTCCTATATTCTGCTTGAGCACTAGATTTTACCAGTGTCGTTTGTCGTTTCGTTGTCTAAGATATACAATTGGAGCCTAGGTATGCATAATACCCAGTAGTGGACCTTCATGAAGCTTTGTCCATCCTTGACCTTGAGCTTGGATCGCTCCCCACTCACACGACTATGAAGCTATATGGAAAAATAAATAAAGAATAAACCCTTCAGAGGAAGTGTGTCGTTTTATTAGCTGCTATACAAATTATTTCACTCCAATATGGTTACGCTGCATTGTCAAATTTAATATTTTATTCATGTACGTGTACGGTAATTAATCGGACAATGGGTCCACTCTTGTTAGAGTGAAATCTCTTAACGGATCATACAAGAAGGGAATTAGACTTTTCTTAATTGCATTCTGCTGGTGAACCAGCAAAATTCACATGAGAGGGAGCACTAGAGAATCCAGATCCTCTTGGACTATCAATTAGGGAAAGCTTGTTGAGATAATGGAGTGGAACTCCACAACAGGGCCCACCATTGTTATTTTGAGCCCTTCAAGATAAATGCCCTTTCATGTGGGCTATCCTCAGATTTTAAGTTTGTTCCACTGTAGTGTTGTATTGATTGCTTAATGGGAAAAATGTAATGAATGAATAAAATTGTGTTAATTTGATTATTCATCAAATATTCAATCCAGCAGTGGAATAAACTCGAATTGACATAAAACAGGACGTTTACCATGTACTTGGAGGGTGTTTATTTTCAATAGTTTGAATCTCAATAGGTGGGTGCTGAGTTCTGCTCATTTTAACCCAAAATCTCTAAGTTAAAGAATTGTAGGATCTTAACTCAGCATTACAAGAGAGTCCAATCTCCTTTCGCATACAGGGATCTTTATCATAGGGTCCACATAGAGATAATCTGGACATTCAAAATTAATCCCATCCCATGTTGGTCTGTCTCTCTCTCTCTCTCTCTCTATATATATATATATATATATATATAAGGGGGATATTCATGTACATCCATCCTACACCATATGGTGAGGGACAAACTTAATGTGGCCCACCTATGGTCCCACTAATCACGGGACTTGTGGGGGATGGAAAGAGACATCTTGGATGGGCCCACATATAAAGTTTGGGGTCAATTTCATTCATCTAACCCCTTCATCCATGGCCCACAAATTTAACGACTCTATATTAAAGAAAAAAGATTTGACCCTCTATCAACAGTATAGTCCATTCGGATTGGTGAAACCTCAATAGATCCAATGTAATTTAGGGGATCTCATGTGTGTAGATGGTTTTGATGTATTATGAAGTCAGCTCTACTATGTTTTTCCCCACCACAATTAGGGTGCACATGAATATTTCCCCTATATATATGTTTATAAATAGTAATGCTACTGTACAAGCTTCCCTTACGGTCTTACGGTATAAGCTGCCTCATGGGGTCACCTACTTGTCCATCAAAGCAGACCATCCAAACCACCCACTTTTCCGATTTATGCGGGCCCCACCGGGTTTTGATAGATCCGGATGGAGTGAACTATTGGATCAAGGTTCAATTTTACTATTTTATTTAAAGCCGTTAAACTTGTGGACCATGGATGCATGTGTTAGATATATTAGATTGACTTCAAATTTGATATGTAGGTTGGCCCCACTTAGATCTTTTGATCCTCCCCTGTTGTATGATTTGTGGGCTCCTAAGTGGGCCCCATGAGATGGCCTGCACTGTAAGGGAAGCTTGTATGGGAGCATTACTCATGTGTGTGTGTATATATATATATATATATATATATGGGGATATTCATTTGCATCCATCCCTCACCATATTGTGAGGGACAAACTTGATGGAGCCCACCTAGGACCCACTGATCATGGGACTTATGAGGGATGAAAAGAAACATCTTGGATGGGCCCATCTATCAAGTTTGGGGTCGATCCCAGGCCTTTAACACCTTCATCCATGGCTCATAAATTTAATGATTCTATATTAAAGAAAAAAGCTCGACCCTCCATCCAATTGTCCAATCCATTCAGATAGGTAAAAAATCAATGGATTCAATGTAATTTTGAGGGTCCAATGTGTGTAGATGGTTTGGATATATCATAAGTCGGCCCTACTATGTTGTCCCTCACCCTAATATGGTAACGGATGTATGTACATTTAGGGGGTCCAATGTGCCGCCCCCAATGAAGGATTACTGGGTCCGCCCTGGGCTTACCTATATACAAAATCTTGAGTATATAAGATCAGCCTAACCTTTTGATCCATGACCCTGAAATCTATTGGTTTCGCAGCATTATTTTATCATGATTTCAATCAAACGGTGATGAAAAGTTGGTTGAGTGCAAACTTGGATATTCAGGGAGTTGTATGTGTGAAAAGACTAGATTGACTCAACATGGTCCACATGATGGAAAAAAAAAAAAAAAAAAAACGAGACGAAGAAAGAGGCATTTTTCAGAATTTCTCTCTATATATTATATTTCAATTTTAGTTTAATAGCAGACCCACTATCCCATTGAGTGCACGATGGATGCGATTAATGGCGAGATGCCACATAAGTGCCCAAACAAAGTTTCAATCATGTATTCAATTTTACGGTGGGACCCCTCCTATTAAATTGAAATATGAAGATATGTCACTGGAGGGCATGTGATTCATCTTGATCAGTGTAATGTATCTCTACGTGGGGCCATCATGGAGTTCCTACATGCGTTACATAGTTAGCTGCGACAGGCATCCAGACCCCGTCAGAGGATCTGGACTTCTTGACCGTTGTCAAATCTATTGGTTACCGGACTTTTCCGCGCATCTCTCCAAAGAACCCGCGCAAAGGAGACGGTGTCGGTGTAAACATACCCACCACCACTAAAACAAAACAACATATCTTTGAATTCGTGGTTCCTTTCTCTCCGTCTCTTGGTCTTTCTAAAGTCTAACCGGCACCTTTCTTCTCTCTTGATACTTGAGAGCAAAATAGATTTTCTCCCTTCTCCTTTTCTTCTAATGAGAATGACAAGGAATACAAGAGGAGCATTATTGAGTTCATGTGTGGGACTACAGAATTGAAAAAGAGAAGATAGAGAAGTGGGTTGAACGGACATTGAGACTATGGACAAGCAGGAGCCGAGAGAGAACGTCTCAAATACACAGATAGTCTGTTATGCTCCTACTTTGATTACAACCAATGGGATATGGCAAGGCGACAACCCTTTGGCTTATTCTCTTCCTCTCTTCATCCTTCAGCTCACTCTTGTAGTCCTCATCACTCGGACCCTCGTCTTTGTTCTCAAGCCCTTGAGACAGCCTAGGGTCATTGCTGAAATCATCGTAAGTGATGATCCCACCTTACCTGCCTCCTTTTCTAGCTCCTCTTTCTTTTGTTCTTAAGTTGAATTGGTCAATAAAATGACCGTTTTTATTTGTTCGTCTCTTACCTGAAATTCAGATGTCAATATTATATGAATTAAAGAATGGAACCAATGGCTCAAGTGGATTAAGCGATATCATACTCCGAATTATAAATAGGGGCGGACCTAGGTAGAATCATGTGGAGGCGGGTGCACTGGTTGGACCTCGGTTCACTTTTAAAACCAAAATAAATATTCTGGCTCTGCTTTGAAATTCCACATAAAATTTCTGCGTCCATCCCCAAAACCTATGTGAAAATCCTAGGTTTGTTTGGGTCTGCACCCCTCAAAGGAAAAATCCTAGGCCCGCCTCTGATTATAAGTAATGAGATTTAGAAAGAAATAGACAATACGTCAAGTAGATTTAACTTATGCACGGCCCACAAAATTGATCATCTAATGGCTAGCTAGCATCAATATAGCTTCCAATGAAAACATACCACAACATTTGCACATGTAGTCAATTAAACATGCAGGATAACTTCCTACTTTTTTCCGGCAACGTTGATGGCCCATTTGCAGTTGGTTTGGCATGATTTCCTTGGAATCTATAATGGGAACGAAGGCTATTATATAGACCGAAATCAAGCTAACATCTTTTTTCTTTCTCTCTCTTGACTTGTTACTTGACTAGGGTGGTGTCCTACTGGGTCCGTCAGGCATAGGCCGAAATGAGAAATTCGCAAAGTTGGTGTTCCCTCTACGGAGTGTAACCGTGCTGGAGACGATGGCGAACGTGGGTCTGCTATACTTCCTCTTCTTGGTGGGGGTGGAGATGGACCTGACGGTCATCAAGAGAACAGGAAGGAAGGCCATGGTGATCGCTTTAGCAGGCATGGTCCTCCCATTCATCGTTGGCACGGCCACCTCATTCATCCTCAAGAACTCCATCTCCCAGAACGTCCCACAGGGAACCTTCCTCCTCTTCCTCGGCGTGTCCCTCTCTGTCACCGCATTTCCTGTCCTGGCGCGCATCCTCGCAGAGCTCAAGCTACTAAACACTGAGCTAGGCCGGGTGGCAATGTCGTCGGCCATCGTCAACGACATGTGTGCATGGATCCTGCTGGCCTTAGCCATTGCACTGGCGGAGAACGAAGGTAACCCGTTGGCGTCCCTGTGGGTGGTTCTTTCAGGGACCGCGTTTGTGCTTTTCTGCCTATTTGCAGTGCGGCCGGCCATTGGGTGGATAATACGGAAAATGCCGGAGGGGGAGGCGGTGAGTGAGTTCCACATTTGTATGATACTGACGGGCGTGATGGTGAGTGGCTTCATAACGGATGCAATCGGCATCCACTCCATTTTCGGGGCGTTTGTGTTTGGGTTGGTGATACCAAACGGGCACTTGGGGGCATCGCTGATCGAGAAGCTGGAGGACTTCGTGGCGGGGTTGCTGCTGCCTCTGTTCTTTGCTATTAGTGGGCTGAGGACGGATGTGAGGGCCATCAACGATGCATCGAGGTGGGTTCCTCTGCTGTTGGTGATAGTGTTGGCTTGCGCTGGGAAGGTGGTGGGCACTCTTGTTGTTGCTCTCTTCTACAAGATGCCTTTCAGAGAAGGGTTTTCGCTTGGCATGCTCATGAATACCAAAGGTCTAATTGAAATGATTGTCCTCAATGTGGGAAGGGACCAAAAGGTAAGTGGATTCACCTTCTTTCCTACTTAATTTCGGTTAGAAGAAAACTATGTTAAAACTCATTACGTATAAACCTCAATTTATTAGGTAAGGCCTCTAGCCAACTTACATATTATGAAGAAGAAAGTAAGGTCTTTCTTATATATTAATCATGTCCACAAAACAAATCAGCTATGATGGTCATATTCTACTAAGAGGTACCTCTCACACTATCCACGAGAGTTGGAACTTTTGATTTCAAGCAAAGTTGCATATTTTATGAAAATTAATTCAATAGTTGATACAATAATAGGCATTAATTAGCATCAAATTAGGGTGACGGAAAGGTATCCATACAGTGGCATAATGGTTACCCTCTCACTGATTGAGAAAGAGGTACCTCCTATCGTAACATGACCCCAACTAAGAGTAGTACTCGTCTTTTTAAGTTTTATAGCTGATGTTCCTTTTTACCACATGGTGTTAAATGTGATGATGGCCAGGTATTGGACGAGGAATCGTTTGCAATCTTGGTGATCATGGCAGTGATCATGACAGCCATGATCACGCCTATTGTGACGGTAGCATACAGGCCGTCGAAACGCTTTGTACCTTACAAGCGACGGACGTTACAAAGATTGAAGCCAGACTCGGAGCTGCGCATCTTAGCTTGCATCCACACCCCACGCAACGTCCCAACCACTATAAACCTTGTGGAGGCATCCCAACCCACCAAGAAGTCTCCCATCTTTGTGTATGCCCTCCACCTCGTCGAGCTCACTGGTCGTGCCTCTGCCATGCTCATCGTCCACAACACCCAAAAGGGACACGGTGGGAGCAACAACCCCATCAACCGTGCTCAAGCCAACTCAGACCACATCGCCACCGCCTTCCAGAACTACGAGCACCACGCTGGCAATGTCACCATCCAGCCCCTCACCGCCATCTCCCCATACTCCACCATGCACGAGGACATCTGCAACCTCGCCGAAGACAAGCGCGCTGCCATCATCATCGTCCCTTTCCACAAGCAGCAAACGGTGGATGGTGGCATGGAGCCCACCAACCCCGCCTTCCGTACCGTCAACCAGAATGTCCTTGCTAATGCCCCCTGCTCTGTCGGCATTCTCATCGACCGTGGCCTTGGTGGCACCACCCGTATCTCTTCTAGTAATGTCTCCCACCACATTGCCGTTGTCTTCTTTGGTGGCCCTGATGATCGTGAGGCCCTGTCCTATGCCTGGCGGATGTCCAGTCACCCAGGTATCAATTTGACGGTGATGCGCTTCATAGCCGGAGATGATGTGGTGGAGCCTGCCCTCTTGCCAGGGTATGAGAGCAAGATCCTCACTGTCTTCACAGACGATGAGAAAGAGAGGCAGATCGACGAGGAGTTCCTTAATGAGTTCCGACTCAACAATGTGAATGATGAATCCATTGTGTACCTAGAGAAGGTTGTGAACAATGGCGAGGAGACTGTGGCAGCCATACGAGGGATGGATAACGTCCATGATCTTTATATTGTGGGGAGAGGGCAGGGACAAATATCCCCGTTGACTGCTGGGCTGACGGACTGGAGTGAGTGCCCTGAGCTCGGGGCAATTGGGGATGTGTTGGCATCATCGGACTTCGCGGCCACAGTGTCAGTCCTGGTGATACAGCAGTATGTGGGGCAAACACCAACCGAAGGGGTGGGAACGCCAGACAGCCCGACACAACACATAGATGCATTCAACAATGGGATGGGGCATCAGGGCATTCAACAAAGGGGCGACGTCTCCCCTAATGTATTCCACTCTGGGTGGAATTCCACTGGCGGTCTCGCGGCATAGAGGAGATAAGATGGAGAAAATTACTATGGAGACTACTCTGCACATTTTAATTTGTACAATGAAAAGTTTTCTCTACTCTTTTCAAAGCATGTTTTCTTTGCATCTAAAAAGGGCTTTAAATGGTTCTTGAAGAGGAGAATAAGTTGTTTTCTAGTAACATCCCAACCCTAATTAATAGTGTTTAGTATTAATTAAGTGTATGTAGGACCCCGAAGAGTTAATCGCTTCATTAGAACTAATTAATTGTGTTGTTAGCTCTAGAAGTGCGATTAGATACTAATTAACTAAGTTTGGGGAGTTAGAACAGATTTTCAATAGCTTTGGGAAGTTTTGAAAGCCTTACTTGTATTTTCGGGCACCGGGTGGGGTTATGTTCGGGGGTAAAATGGAGCATTTCTGAAAATTTGTGATTTTTCCAGAGACCTCTCATCATGTCATGCTTGTGCTCATTATAAAACTAGTTTTAATTTCAAGGGACTCTCGTTTGTTGGCTTTTTCGATATGGAGCCCAGAAGACCCTCAAATTCGCTCCACAAAATCCTTAAGCAGTGGGCCCCACATACTATTGCATTTATAAAAACCCAATTCCTGCTTTCTTTTTCATCTCTCCCTAACTCGATCTGCAACTTCCCCAGCTCCCTTGCTACAGTGCGTTTTTCTTCTCCTTCCCATTTTCTCTCCTCCAAAGCTTGGGCTCAAGGTGTAAGGTTCCGACCCCGCTATAATTTATTTTTATTAGAATATCATTATTATTTTAACTAAATGTATTGTTTGCGTTCGTTTGTGACAACTAGGGTCAGCAAATGTGAGAATCTGTAGGGTCCAACCCATTCGTGAACGGAGATAAGTAAACAACTCCCTTTTCTTTTATGTATGGCTAAGCCAAATTTTCTATTCTACTTGAAAATAACAAGCGGTGATCCGTAAATCAACCTTTTCATGTAGAATTTTTTTTTCTAACTTTTATTGCATGTGGTAAAAAAGAGAAATAATTTGAATTTTGAATGCCGTGAAAGGCGATTTTTGGTGTCATAAAAGACGATTTACAATTCTCATCGAGAAAAAGACAAGACTTGTGGATTTTTGTGTCTCTTCAAATATAAAAATACAATATGAAGAAATAAAAGGAAATATGACTTCTCAGGAGATTGCGGGGACTCGTTAAGATTGACGGTCGCAAGTCATGTTTGGGCTTCACTGTTATCCTTCTAATGATAACGGATGATGCTTTTGATTCTTTGGCTAGGCTTAATCCTTAGATTTTTAGAGAATAAGGATCAAGGAGAGATGGGCCGAGGAGACGGGCTAAAGAATCAAAGTAGACTGGCAAAAGAGCCGCATCTAAGCCACGTGCTAAGGAAGGACAGCCGTAGGAGCGTAGTAGCAACCTTGGAAGAGCGTCCAACACTGAAAAAAAAACATTCATTAGAATGGTGGAAATGACTTCCATTTATAAAACGTATTAATTAGGAACATTCTTCAGGCACGTTTATAAAATGTTCCAAAGTAGGAACACATTGCAACCGTTCCTAAATAAAAACACCGTGCCAAAATCCAATTATGCCGAGGAACTATTTTAAAGCATTCCTATTCTCCCACTAATATTTTTTTTTGGTACATAAGTATATTTAATTAATTGATTAATTAGTTTTTGAGAAACCCAGTTATTAATGAAGATGCTCATTGTTCTAGTTAAGGGTGCTCATGGGCCGGGCCTAGCCCGCTTTGGCCCCGGCTTGGATATGTAATTGAGACCCGATTAATAATTGGGCCGGGCTTGGATTAAGTGATGGAAAGTCCATAGCTCGGCCCGGCCCGGCTTGTATAAGAAATGCATGTAATTTAATTTAATTAGTGCTTTAATGCCCACAAAAGTGATGAAAAGCTCGGCTCAGCTCAGTCTGATTGATTAAATGGGCGGGCTCAGGTCTAACTTTTATGGCCTGTGTTGGGTTTGGGCCGACTTGAGCTAGTGTTTCTAAAGTTTTGCGGGGCCTGGATATGACTTAGCCCTGCCCAGCATGGCCCATGAACACCCCTAGTTCTAGTCTAAGGACCCAACCTAAAATCCGATATTGGTCATACGTTAATATCGTTGAGTACCACATTAGAAAAATAATAATAAAGGTTTACACAATCTAATTGAAATAATGAAGAATTATTAAATTAAAATAAATATGCAATTTTGGAAATGGTTGGGCATGGCCCCACCTTAGATTTCACACCCAGCACTATGTTCGATTAGAAATAAATAATAAATAAGATTAAAAAATAATAAAAATAATAATTTATATATAGCTAAGTTAGAATATTAAAAACTATATACATTGAGATGGACGTAAGTGTACACAAATCCTCATGAATGCAAATATGTGCCAAAATCGGATTTTTACGAGTCCTGCCAAAAATAAAATAAAAACTCCTTGCACGAGGACTCCTTCCAGGCAAACTTGAAAAAAAATTCGTTCCAAAAGTGACTCCACACTTGCACGTCTCCTCACTGATTACATTATATGGGCAAGTATACCAAAGTTGGAAAGAATGGATGGAAGGGATCTTAACCAAAGACTTGCATGATCTCATTAGCACAACTCTGCAAAGAACGGAATCAAGAGAGATGAAAAAAGGAAACAAAAAAGTGGAAGGAAGAACGGGTGTGATGCCCCACCCTTGGTGGGCCCTCATTTTGAATTTGAATATTATTAATTATGGTAATATAGCATAATTGTACTAAATAATAGGGATTAGTAAGGGTAGATAGATATTTTCCTAAGTTTTAGCCTGTTTTATAGGATTTAGGCATATTGTGTATTTTATTGATCTATAGGGTGCCTTTTTATAATTTTTGTAGGGTTTTAGGTGTTAAGCCCTTATTAGTAAATGGGTTTTTATAAGGGGGGTTTTCCATATTTGAGAAAATTCTAGAACCTCTACGAAAGGACCTAAATGCCCATGTCCTTATCCACACCCCTATACAAACTAAAAGGCCCTTTTGATAATTGTCTCAAACCCTAGCCTATATAAGCTATATAAGCTAGGAATTGAACCCTAAATTCACTCTCATTTATCCCTCATTTGTCCCTCATTTCACAAAACCCTAGCTAAAACCCTAACCCTAGAAACCCTAGCTAAAACCCTAAGTCCAAAACCCTAGTTACAAGAAGAAGAAGGAGGCCATCTTCTACCTATTGCTAATACAATTCCCTAAGGAACCCTCTCTTGTCAATCTCTTTCTCTTCTACAAATCAAGTTAAGGCTCCTTCCTTAGTCAATTTCCAAGTGACTCTCTAGGATTTTCTTTCTCTCTTTAGATTTCCTTTCTAAGCCTTGGTTCTCTTGTGGAATGGGTGCTAGGTTTGGTAGATTGGATGCGTTTGGGTGTGAGAAGTGTTAGGGATTTTGTATATTGCAATTTGATGGATGCATTATCATTTTAATCATCATTTAAATTTTCACACATGCATTGATTTAGAAAATGTTGAAATCTTGATTTACACATGTATTGTTTTTTAGACTTGTAGAACTATTGACTTATGCATGTTTTGTTTTTAAGCTTGGATGCATTTAATTTGAAAAAGAAGTTTTATGAATCAAGCTAGCCTATGTTTTAAATCTTTCAAATCATTTTAGGCTTTTATGTTTCATGATTTTAAAAGCACTTAGATTGAATTAAAATCATGTTTTCAAGCTTAATTTAATGGCCCAAAAGTCCCCTCAAGAAAAATCTTTAAAATATGCATTTTTGGGGATTTTGGTCCCTGGGCCCAGGTCGACCTACAGTGTGCTCGGTCGACCGAGCCCATGGACCCGGTCGACCGCGCACACTGCGGGTCGATCGGGAAAAGAGTCATTGGGCTACGTTTTCAAACTGTCAGATTTTTTACCGTTAAGGCCAGGTCGACCGGGGTACAGTGTAGGTCCACCGGGGACACGCCAGAACTCATTTTTTTTTAGTATAAAATGCGGTTCATTCCCTTGAAAAAGAAGTGGATCAAAGAAGATAAAAGAGCCTTCCTTGAGGTGTTTGGAGGCAAAAAAATGGGGAATGAATTAAGAGAGACCAAGGGTCATTAGTAAAGCTAAAGCTTGGATTAATGAAGTTAAATCTCTAAGTAAGCTTTACTTTTATTTATCATATGTTATATGCTTTGTTTAAATTATTGGTAAATGATTTTTAGCATGATAACTATGATGTGTTGAATCCATTCTTCATTTAATCTTTGATCTAAGTTGGATTGGATTCTTCATCCTTGATTTCAAACCAAGTTTGTTTTAAAACTTTATAAAACATGTTTTGTCAAAACCTTTGATTTCTTTCGTAACATGTTTCATTTACTTGGTCGAATCAAATTGTTATTTTCATTCATTTAAACCTTAGTTAAACTTTTGTTTTTGAAAACAACATTGCACATGCATCACATGTTTAGGCATAATTAATTTCATACAACTTGTGAGCTTTTGATTTTCATATCATCAACAAGTTAGTATTTTGTACATGTGATTTGCATTTCACTTCAATCAAATCTTTGTGTGCTTTAAACTTTAAAATGCATTAAGCATACATTTATTGAGCCTTTATTTTAACTTGATTGAAGTTATCACCCACACACATCATGAACATACACCTTTGCATTCGTATAGTGTTTGTGTGAGTTAGATTTTCAATTTCATATCCGCCTAATTAAGAGGCATTGTAATTGAGCTTTTAATTGTATTCTCTTAAAGTGTTTTGTGAAGACACTATCTTGAGAGAAAATCACTTTATTGTTAGGGTTATTGCTTAGCCTAGAAAAGCATCTTGTATACGTTGTTGTTAAGCCTAGAAAAACAACATTGTTAGGTTATTGCTTAGCCTTGGAAAGCATATTGTAGAGGTTATTGCTTAGCCTTTTTCAAAAGCATAAATAGTGGAAATCCGGTGGGGTATTGGATCACAAGCCGGTAGTGGATGTAGGCATTGAGGCCGAACCACTATAAATCCTTGTGTAGTGGTGTTTGCTTTGTGGTGATTATTTTGTTTAAGCTTCCGCATATTGTTTGTTAATCATCACATGTGACTAGTTAATTGTTAAGAAGTTAGATTGGCCATAATTAGTCATAAAGTGTAGATCACCCTATTCACCCCCCTTTAGGGTTAGGATTCCGGACTTTCAATTGGTATCAGAGCCTCGTACTCTTCATTAGGATCAAGTGTTTTTGGAACTCTTGATTAGGTGTAAAAACCTTGAGTCAAAACCCTAGTATTGTGTTTTCATGAAAATCATTAGAATGGATTCCACTATGTTAGGTTGTATAGATTCATGTGTAGATTCTTCTAGGCCCCTCCTTCTTCCATCTATTGGAGATTCAAACCTTCAAATTAATGAATCTCAATTTGACTTAAAAGAGGAAGAAAATGATGAAAATGAAGATGACCTTCAACAAGCCTATGAGGAATTATATACATTGTCCATAGAGCTTGATAAGAAAAATAAAAAATTAAGAGAAGAATCTAAAAGACTAAACAAAGAATTAGTTTCTTCAAAAGATGAACTTACAGAGAAAGAAGAAGTTATACATTGTCTAGACTCTAAGTTTATGATATCTTTGAATAACCTTCATAATATTAAAGATGATCTAAATGAATTAAAAATAGAAAATGATGATCTTAATAAGGAAAATTCAAATCTAAGAAATCAATTACAAAGGCAAGACAAAAACATTAACAACCTAGAATCCAAGTTGACTACTTCTAAGGAAAATTTATCTAATGCTCAAAATAAGATAAAAACTTTAGAACTTGGATCTAATGTTATTAATGAACTTAAATTTGATTTAAAACTTGCCCATGAAGAACTAAACAAATTTAAGTGTAAGACCCCGACCCTAGTGACCTCGATTAGTACTAATTAAGTCACGTGTTAGTCTTGTATTTGTTTTGTGGATTTTGGTTTAGTTGGTTTAGAATAGCTTTGTCATAGCTTTGGGGAATTTTGAGTGCCTTTGGAATTAGTGAGGCCCTTTGGGGGTTCCTTTTTATGACTTACGTGTACTTGGGGGATTACTCGAGGTTCTTTTAATTTGGTGTTTATCCCGCTTTACTTATTTTGTTAATCCCTTCAATTTTCATGTTGATCTCGTTCCCGTCCCGAATCCCGAAACTCGACTTCTCTAGCTTCTTGGGCAAAACAATCTTTTTACACTAAATCTGGACCAAAAAATTGATATTCCCGAAACCCGCGAAACATATACTTTTTGGAAACTAGAAATTTCGACGATCATTTCTTCCTTCTTCGTCGATTTCATCCGAGATCCCGAAAACTGCTATTTCAGCCCAACAAGGTTGCTAGTTGGTGGAGTCCACTTGTGTTTCTTATAAAAGAGAGCTTATCGCCTACTTTTTCCCTTTTCCAGCACAACACCCAACCTAGGGTTTTTCTTGCACTCTTTTCTTCTTCTTCTCGGCTTTTCCATCATCAAGACACAACCAAACTTGCACCAACATCAAAATGGATTTCATCATCTTCTTCACCACTTCAAGAGCTTTCCATTGGTACCATTTGTGAAGAAATATCATCTCTCTAAGATCCTCATTTAGCTTGCCTTGCTCATTTGGAGCACCTATTGGTAAGCTCTCTCTCGAATCTTCTAGATTTGTGTTCTTCTAGCCTTACAGAAGCTACATTTCCATAATTGAAAGCCTTCTCTTCTCCTTCATTGTTTTGACCCATTTTAGGGTTTGTTTTGGGGGGTTTTTGTAGAGATTGTGTTCTTGGCTTGCAAGGGTGCTTAGGAGCTTGTTTTCCTTTGATTTGAGACCCAAGGCAAGTGGATGATTTGATATGTTTAGCTTTGAATGAGTTTTATGAAATGCATTTATGATTTCACCAAATATTTTGTGATATTAATGACTTGTTTAGGTTTGAAATAAATGCACATTTGTGAACCTTATTAGCTTATTTTATCTATGATTTAGATTGCTAATCAGGTCTAAAAGAATGAACACAAAAGAAAGGAAAAAGGAATGAACCACTGAACTGCAGAAAACAGAACTGGGTTCTGTTACGCAGTTCACTCGGTCGACCGGCCAGGGGGCTCGGTCGACCGGGCACACTGGATTAGGTCCCATGTTGGATGACCCACTGCACTGCGGGAAATACTGGTACGCAGTTCACTCGGTCGACCGGCCACACAGAGGTCAGGTTCTCTGGAACCTGACCAAAACACTGTTCACTCATTTTATTTACAACTGCAGGTCGACCGGCCAAGGGCGCAGTCGACCGGCATTCATGAGAGGGTCGACCTGACCTCCTCAAGTCGACTGAGACCGCAGTGTACTTGGTCAACCGGCCAAGGGCCGGGTCGAACGGGCACTCTGCGAATTTTCCCTGAAAAGTGATTTTTCACTCTTTTCTTAAATGGACTTAGGTGGAACTTGGTTACCCCTTTTTATTGGACTCACTTGACTTATCAAGATATTGTTTGACCCGACATTCTTTGAGGTTAACCCGGTTGTTTCGGAACTTAACTTAATTCAATCTTGAGCGGTACGGGACAAGGGATACCCCTTTATAACTATGCACGAGGTTTGTACGTTTGGGTATCACGAATCCTATCCCCTTCGGTGACTGAATAGGTTGTACGATGCGCTAGGATTAACATTATACTTAGGATCTCCCTTGAGGTTCCGTTTGTTTTGAAATTCACCTAAAGGTTTGAAAATCCCTAAGGTGTATAAAGAGCCCGGAATGTCTCCAAACTTAAGGAGTACCAAGTAATTATTACAATGAACATACGGGGTCCTTACTCACCTGATTTATCTTGAATCTTGACACTTGTCCCAAATTTCTCGAATTATGGTTTATCTTAAATCTCGACACTTGTCCCGAATTTCTCGAATTATGGTTTATCTTAAATCTCGACAATTGTCCCGAATTTATCGAATTATGATTTATCATTCCCGAAAGTATTGAAAGTGTATTTTAGCATTTTGCTAGCCCGTTTATACATGCCCGAATAAAATGATACTTGTGCCTTTGAGCATCCCGTCCCGCTCGTTTACATACATGCACTCGATATGTTTTATACATGATTTGATTTGTCATTTGACCTATGAGTCGGCACCACTAAGCTTGGCTTTCCTTGCCAGTCTAATCCACCGACTTGGAGACCCCTTCCCGTCTCGCCAGCTGCAGTTTGGATCCCGCTACCCGGTTATTATCGTCGTCTTGTCCCGATACCCGGTTCGCTACCGTGGTCATGTCCCGTATTATATTATGTATATGTATATGTTACTTATGTTGCATCTCCTCACTTCGGTGACTGAGACAACATCCCGATATGCTAATGTCACTTCGGTGATAGAGGACTTAGCTATGTGTGGTTGCCATCTTGTCTGTTTCCCATTTCCTTGGATACCTTACATGTTTTATATTGCATACGTATTTGAATAAATGATTCTCTCGTTTATGAAACTATTGCTTTGACAGGTTTAAATGTTTTCGCAAGGTAATTTCTTTATGGATATGTCTTTTCACCTGTTTGCCAAACCGTCGTGTTTGACCCTTTGCTTTGGTACTCAGGTCCCGTTATCGGTCTCCCCGAGGAGGAGCTTGAGGAGGCGGTCGGCGAACCGCATCGATTAGTTGAGTGGCACACCGATGATGTCGTCTAGACACTCGGGTGCTTGAGCTGCAAAACATTTTGGGGATAGAAACTAATCATTCTTTTGGGAACTTGATACTTTATTTTATTGGCCTTTGTTGGCCTCTATTTTTGGGGACAATGTAATTAAACTATATTGTTGTAAACCTTAACTTTCTTTTAGGGTTATAGCATTAATGATCATTGCTCATTTTGATACTAGTATTAAACATGTGTTAATCTGGCTATCTTGGACATGAATGTATGAAATAGATTTGCTACATGCTTCCGCACATAAAAGAAATATTCATGTTGATGTGATATCCTCACCGCGGACACCTGTGGGAAATCGCGTGTACGAGTGCTATTCTTTGGTAGACTCGTATACGTTTTGGATTTAAAGTAATTCATCCATCATACAATCACCACAAATATTAGTCCCGATCCCGGATTAGGCCCACCTTACCTCGTGAGACCCGGTTCGGGGTTGCGATAGACTGGTATCAGAGCGAGACGTGTTTCAAGCAATTAAAAGAAACTAGAAATCCTAAGGACGTGGCGATGATTCGTTAGAGTTGTCGTTAGTTAGTATCGTGTGAGCATTGTGTGACCCTTATTGTATTATCTTGTGCTAACAAATTGTTTTGCAGCATTATGCCACCTCGTAAGCGACCGGTAAACGGCAATCCCACAGCTAGTAACAGTGGGTTCACAGGGCCAGTCCAAGAGGACATTCCGGAGAACACCATGCAGAATCAATTTCAAGAAATGAGGCAAGCTATGTTAGACCAACAGCGTCAGGCTAACGAGAATCAAGCTAAGTTACAAGAACAGATGCTGAAAAAGGACGAAGACCATGCTAGAGAGTTAGCAAACATGCAGAGACAGTTGATAAAGGTCTTACAGAGGAGGCCTGAGCCTGTGCAGGCCCAACCAGCCATTATCATCAATCAGAGGGAGCATGACCCTAATGCACTGTTTGAGAAGTTTAGGAAGAGAGGTCCCAAGGAATTTCTTAGATCAGAGGACCCATTAGCTGCAGATGATTGGCTAGAGCATACGGAGAACATCTTCGAGATCTTCCAGTGCATCGGAGGAGAGAGGGTCAAGCTAGCAACATCTCTTTTCATCGGTTCAGCAGACATTTGGTGGAAGACGGTTAGAGAGGAGTACAAGCACATGGCAGATGCAGTGGCATGGGCTAGTTTCAAGAGGCAGTTTGGGGACAAGTATGTGCCCACCCACATCAAGAGACATAAGGCAGTAGAATTCCAGCAGCTTGTCTAAGGCAATATGACAATCCTCAAATATCTTACAAAATTCGAGAGATTGTCAAGATATGCTCCTGAACTAGTGGATACGGTTGAGAAGAAGATAGCTAAGTTTCTTGAAGGACTGAATCCCATCATTGAGAGGGATGCTACCGGAGTTGTACCACCTGCAACCTTCGAAGAGGCAGTCAATAGGGCTTACAAGTTTGAGAACTTTCACCACAAGATCCTTAGACTCCAGGGTAAAGGACAGCAGCAACAGCAGAACAGTCAGCAGAGGAACCATTAGCACAAGAGGCAGAGGCAAGAGCAGAATGTGTAGAATCCCTTAGTGTGTACACATTGTGGGAAAAACCATGAGAGTGCCCAGTGTCGTACCATCACATGGGCATGTTTCAAATGTGGTTCCATGGCCCATCAGATGAGGGACTGCCCATGGCAGAATAGGCAGAATCAGCAGCAACAAGGGGCACAGCGTCCAGCACAACCTCAGAATGCAATGGTTGTGCAAAACCAAGCTAGACCCCTTCAGCAGCAAGCACCGCAGCAGCAGTACAGACCACAGCAGCAGCAGCAAGCCCGTCAGCAAGGGCAGTATCAGAATCAGCGTGCTCCACAACAGAACGGGATTGCACAGCAGGGCAGGCCACAGCAGGCTCAGAATAGGCCACAATAAAGAGGACAGATTTATGCAGTCAACAGAGCTGATGCAGAGGCAGCTGGAGATGTTGTGGAAGGTACACTTCTCGTTTGTGGATTCCAAGCTAGGGTTTTGTTTGACCCTGGCTCTATCCACTCTTTTATCTCTCCCAGATTTGCAAAGATGATTGATATGCATGCTAGAGATATGGATTTCTTATTGACTGTGGCTATTCCCATAGGTTAAGAAGTTATATGTAGGACTTTTTACCCTAGTTGTCCAGTTATGATAGGAGGGTTACAGTTACCAGCAAATCTCATTTTATTGGAGATGTTTGATTTTGATGTCATCCTAGGGATGGATTGGTTAGCAGGGTACCAAGCTGCAATGGATTGTTTCCATAAGACCGTCACCTTCAAATTAGAAGAGACACCAGCAGGACTACTGTTTCGAGGAGACATGAGTAATCTTAGTACAGGGTTTATTTCAGCGTTGAAGGCTGATAGACTTCTGAAGGGTGGATGTGAGGCCTATTTGGCGTTTATCACGGAGGATAAACGGTCCCAAGGGGTGGAGGATATCCCAATTGTTTGGGTATTTCCGGATGTTTTTCCGGAGGAGATTCCAGGTTTACCACCCATCAGAGAGATTGATTTCACTATCGAGTTGTTACAAGGGACTGCTCCGATATCCATAGCACCTTATAGAATGGCTCCGGCGGAACTGGGAGAATTGAAAACACAATTGCAAGAATTGTTAGACAAAGGTTTTGTAAGACCTAGTGTTTCGCCATGGGGAGCTCCAGTATTGTTCGTCAAGAAGAAGGATGGTTCCATGAGGATGTGTATTGATTACCGAAGATTGAACCAAGTGACCATCAAGAACAAGTATCCATTGCCAAGGATAGATGAACTGTTTGATCAGTTACAAGGTGCTTCCTACTTTTCGAAGATTGATTTGGGATCTGGTTACCACCAGCTTAGAGTCAGAGAGTCAGATGTATTGAAGACAACTTTCCGGACTAGATATGGGCACTATGAGTTTTTGGTGATGCCATTTGGTTTGACAAATGTACCAGCAGTGTTCATGGCATTGATGAACAAGATATTCGCAGAGTACCTAGATTAGTTTATAGTGGTGTTCATTGATGACATTTTGGTGTACTCCAAGACCAAAGAAGAGCATGAAGAGCACTTGAGGATAGCCTTACAGCTTCTGAGAGAGAACCAGCTGTATGCAAAACTCAATAAGTGTGAGTTTTGGCTTGAACAAGTAGCATTTTTGGGGCACATTATCTCCAGAGAAGGCTTGTCAGTAGATCCCAAGATTGAGGCAGTGGTACAGTGGGAAAGACCGAAGAATGTGTCAGAAATCAGGAGTTTTCTAGGATTGGCATGTTATTATCGGAGGTTCGTACAGGGATTTTCATCGATTGCGTCACCTTTGACGAAATTGCAAAGGAAGAATGTGCTATATGTGTGGTCAGTCAAGTGTGAAGTTAGCTTCCAAGAGCTTAAGAAGAGATTAACCACAACACCAGTCCTTACTTTGCCAACCGGAAGTGGCGGTTTCACCATCTTTACCGATGCTTCGAACATTGGACTTGGGTGCGTGTTGATGCAGGAAGGGAAAGTGATAGCTTATGGATCCCGTCAGTTGAAAGATCATGAGAAGAACTATGCAACACATGATCTTGAGTTAGCAACAGTTGTTTTCGCATTAAAGATGTGGAGACATTATCTCTATGGAGAGAAATTTGAGGTTCACTCCGATCATCGCAGCTTACAGTACTTATTTTCACAGAAGGAATTGAACATGAGGTAGAGAAGATGGATGGAGTATATTAAGGATTATGATTTTCCAATTAAATATCATCCGGGGAAGGCAAATGTAGTTGCTGATGCTTTGAGCAGGAAATCAGTGGGCATGGCAAATCTCAGTGGCACATGTATCTTTGAGCAATTTGAGGAGTTGAGAATAGATTTACAGCCACTAGAGAAGGGTGTTTTATTAGCTAACATGTCAGTGTCAGAGCCTTCCTTCATGCAGAAGATTAAAGACAGTCGGTTGCAAGATCCAGAGTTGGCCAAGATTTCAGAACAGATAGCAGATCGTCCCGACTTTCGCATTGTGGATGGAGTTTTATACTTCCGTGACCGTCTGTGTGTGCCAAACATTGAAGATTTGAGGAATGATATTATGACCGAAGCTCACAGTACGAGGTATTCTGTGCATCCAGGCAGCACGAAGATGTATCAAAATTTGAAGGGCAGATTTTGGTGGAATAACATGAAGAGAGAGATAGCAGCGTTTGTTTTTCGGTGTATGACATGTCAGTTGATAAAGGCAAAACACCAGAAGCCTCCAGGGTTGTTGCAACCATTAGAGATTCCGGAATGGAAATGGGAGCACATAACCATGGATTTCATTTCGGGATTACCAAGGACTAGCAGAGGAAATGACGCTATCTAGGTCATTGTGGACCGTCTCACCAAGTCAGCTCATTTCATTCCGATGAAGACTGGGAAGAAGATGTACATGATACCATTGGCAGAGTTGTTTGTTAGTGAGATTGTCAGCAGACATGGTCATCCAGTTTCCATCTCATCTGATAGAGACAACAGATTCGTCTCAAGATTTTGGAAAACACTACATGAGTCTATGGGTACAAGATTACAGTTCAGTACAACTCATGTGAGACCCCGACCCGAGAGGCCCAAATTAGTGTTTTTAAGCTGTGTTTTAGCTTTAAGTGTGTTTAGTGGATTGTGGTTAAGTCGGGATTAGAATAGCTTTGTTATAGCTTTGGGATATTTTGAGTGCCTTTGTGACTAGTGGGGCCCTTTGGGGGTTCCTTGTTTATGACTTTACGTGTATTTGGGGTTTTATCTTGGTTTTCTTGATTTGTATTTTATCCCGATTTATGTGTTTTGTTAATACCTTCAACTTTCATGTTGATCCCGTTCCCGTCCCGAATCCCGAAATTCGACTTTTCAAGCTTCTTGGGCAAAACAGTCTTTTTACACCAAATCTGTACCGGATTATTGTTATTCCCGAAACCTGTGAAACATATAATTTTTCGAAACTAGATATTTCGACGATCATTTCTTCCTTCTTCGTCGATTTCATCCGAAGTCCCGAAAAACACTATTTCAGCCTTTCAAAGTTCTTAAGTGGTGGAGCCCATTTCATTGACTATAAGAGAACCCATCTCTTTTTCCTTCTCCATTTTCCAGCACAAGAGAGGAGCCTAGGGTTTTCTTGCCTCCTTTCTTCTTCTTCTTGCCTTTCCTTCACTAGATTTCCACCAAATCTTGCACCAACATCAAAATAGAGATCACCATTCTCTTCTTCTCCTTGAAGGCTTCATATTGGTACCATTTTTGAAGAAATCTCTTTTCTCCAAGATCTTCATTTAGCTTGTCTTGTCCATTTGGAGAACCTATTGGTAAGATCTCTCCCTAATCTCTTAGATTTGTGTTCTTATGGTCCTTGAGGAGCTCCATTTTCATTATTAGGAGCTCTCTCTTCTTATTGCTTGGTTTGACCCATTTTAGGGGTTTTGTTTTGGGGGTTTTTGTAGAGATTGTGTTCTTGGCTTGCAAGAGTGTGATTAGGAGCTGGTTTTCCCTTGATTTAAGACCTAAGGCAAGTGGATGATTTGATACTTTTATCTTTGAATGAGTTTTGATAAAATGCATTATGATTTCACCAAATATTTTGTGATATTAATGGCTTGTTTAGACTTGAAATAAATGCACATTGGTGAATCTTGATAGCTTGTTTTATTCATGTATTAGATTGCTAATCAGGTTTAAGAAAGGAAGAGAAAAGATTGGAAAAATGGAATGACCCATTGAACTCCTGTAACAGAACCTAGGTTCTGTTACGCAGTTCACGCGGTCGACCGGCCAAGGGGCGCGGTCGACCGGGGACACTGGTACAGGTCCCCTGTTGGAAGACCTACTGCACTGCGGGAATCCCTGTTCCCCAGTTCACGCGGTCGACCGGACAAGGGGCACGGTCGACCAGCCACACAGTGGTCAGGCTCCAGACACCCATTTATTTTTACAACTCCCGGTCGACCTGGCCCTTGGCCGGTCGACCGAGCCCACTGTGTACCAGGTCGACCGGCCCAACTGGAATACCTGCTGAAAAATGGATTTTTGCCCTATGTTAGGTGGACTTTCAGTAGAGCTTAGTGACCCTTTTGTGGACCCGTTTGACTTCTTGTGAGGATGGTTGAACCGACATTTCCTCATGGTTAATCCGGTTGTATCGGTACTTAACCTAATTCAATCTTGAACGGTACGGAACGACGGGATATCTTTTCTTTTATCTAAACGCGAAATTGGTTTGTTTGGGTATCGCGAATCCGTTTTCCTTTCGATGACAGAGTAGGTTGTAAGATACTACTAGATTAATATTGTGCTTAGGATCCCATCCCTATTATGTTTTGTTTATTTAAAATTCGATTAAAGTTTGAAAACCTAAGGTGCATAAAGAGCCCGGAATGTCTCCAAACTCAAGGAGTACCAAGTGATCATTACAATCGACATACGGGGTCCTTATTCACTTGATTTATATTGAATCCCGATAATAGCCCGAATTTCTCGAATTATGATTTGTCTTGAATCCCGACGATAGCCCGAATTTCTCGAATTATGATTTAGCATTCCTGAAAGTATTGAAAGTGTATTTTAGCATTTTTGCTAGCCCGTTTATACATGCCCGAATGAAATGAAATTAGTGCTTTTGAGCACCCCGTCCCGCCCGTTTATTTAAGTGCATTACATATGATTTGTACATGTCTTGTTTTACATGATTTGACCTATGAGTCGGCACCACTAAGCTTGGCTTTCCTTGCCGGTTTGATCCACCGACTTGGAGACCCTTTCCCGTCCCGCCAGCTGCAGTTTGAATCCCGCTACCCGGTTATTACCTTGGTCTTGTCCCGATGCCGCAGATTGCTACTGTGGTTCCCGATGCCCGGTTCGCTACCGTGGTCATGTCCCGTATTATATTATATATATGTTACTTATGTTGCATCTCCTCACTTCGGTGACTGAAACAACATCCCGATATGCTCATGTCACTTCGGTGATAGAGGACTTAGCGTTTTGTGGTTGCCATCTTGTCTGTTTCCCATTTCCTTGGATACCTTACATGTTTTATATTGCATATGTATTTGGATAAATGATTATCTCGTTTTATGAAACTATTGCTTTGACAGGTTTAAATGTTTTCCAAGGTATTTTCCTTATTGTTATGTCTTTTCACTCGTTTGCCAAACCGTCGTGTTTGACCCACTATTTTGGTACTCAGGTTCCGTTTCCCCGCCCCGAGCTGAGCGTTGTTGGCCGTGGAGCCATGAGTTGCAGGTTGCCTTGTCGGCTATGTCATGTAGACATTGTGCTTGACATCGGAGTTACGTCACATTTGGGTAGTGGATATTAGTATGTTATTGTTCGGCTTTTATTAGCCTTTCCTGGGATTGTAATTAATACACATTGATACTTGTAACTTGAAAATATATGGGAATGTAATATCTTGTTACTGTCAGCTCTGTACTTTATTATGTTGGTTTATTCCAGTCTGATATGGTTCATAAAATAATAGCTTTATGCTAGAGGTTGAATGCGACGCGGAATCCGATGATGTCCACGGACTCCGGGTCGCATTGCCACGAAAGCTTCCGCAAAAATATTCAGAGAGTGTTGTGATTTTTGGATCCTCACACACGCGGATCTTGGGAGAAATATAATCATCCCTCACCTCCCCACATTTCCCGCCCCTGAGGTCGGACCTAGGTCGGGATCCCGGTCCAGGGGCGTGACAGACTGGTATCAGAGCGGGTAGGTTTCTAGGAAATAAAACACTCTAGGAACCTTAAGACGTGTAGTGAGGTCCGGATTTTGTCTAGATGCCGTTCTGTCAGATTCGGGTTTGTTTTCTTTCTAGTGGGGGAGACTCTCTTTGTCTCTTCCCCTTTTGTTCTTGTTAGAGAATTTGGAGGACCAAATTCTTTTCTAGTGGGGGAGAATTTAATGTCTCCGCACCCACATTTAGCTCCTATTTATTGTTTTCGCGCCAGAGAGTCAGAGTTTTGTGGACTTAGTGTCACGCCTCCGGACTGAGGCCCTGATAATCAAGTCCTTAATCCGGGGGACGCGGCGCGACGGACTAGAAAATTTCGCCCGCACGCGCTAATTATTTCCCCGCAGGATTCCGCGGTGAGGATCCCGTACGATCCATCACAACCAAAGAATTAATTTCACATCAAAATAATGTTATGCGGAAGCATGTAGCAAAATAAAATTCCTTATAACACAAGATAAATGTACAAGTTTGATATCAAAAGAGAAATATATACATAACATAACCAAAGTTAATTGCAGTTGTGATAGCAAAAGTAGTTTAATTTATACATCCCTGACAAAGCCAAGAAGGCTATAACAAAATTCCCAAAAATAATTGTTAGTTCCCAAAAAGATGTTATCGATGCCCCAAACCAAACGTGACGTCTACATGACATCATTTGGTTGCCACTCGGGCTCCACCTGAGGCCCTACTGCCTCCTGCGTAAACTCCGCCTCAAAAGCTGCGAGTCCGACATCTGACACCAAACAAGAGAAGTATCAAACACGACGGTCTGGCAGGTGAATAAAACAGATATGATATATAAGTAATAAATGTCATGTTTAAAATCATAAGAATACTGGTAAAAACAAATCATATATAAGGAATAAATCAAATGAATTTATTTCTGTGCGAATGAATTTAAAGATCTCAAGCTAACTGACAAATATTCAAATATTGGCAAACCACATTTAGCTAAATTCTCCTATTACCTAAGTAACAAGAGCAAACAGAAACCGTGGCCACTACCCGTGGGACCGGAACAAACAGAGCCGTTGCCACATAAAGTGGGACGGAAATCAGAACCGTTGCCACTACTCGTGGGACCGGAAACAGAACCGTTGCCATGGCCTGGACAAACAGACAGAATCCAAACTACAGTTGGTAAATAGTTTTAAAGATTCCAAGCCGGGTGATCAGCCCAACAAGGTAACCTAAGCTTAGTGGTGCCGATTCAAATCCAAAACGATACAATTCAAACCATTAAACACAATTCAAACCTGATAAAAGGACTACTCTTTATCAAAATAAACAGACAAGCTCAGAACAAATCAGATGAGTAGCCTTTTCATTGTTTTTCAAACCTGACAAATTAACCAACTTTGTTTCAAACGAATTTATGAGAAAACATAAACTTTCTCTAACTTAGAATGAGATGATTTGGATGATTGATAATGTTTGATGGGCTTACCGAGGCCGTCTCAATACACACTTATTGTCTCCATGTCGGTTTATGAGTGAAGAAGTTGGTGTCTCTGAAGGTCACCGACAATTGAGGCATAAAGTGTATATTAAGATCAAAGAAATTCCCGGGTAAGTTTAATTCTTTTCCAAACTTTCTCTATAGTTCAATTCAATTAAAATTGATTCGGGCTCAAATTCTCCATCCCCGATGATTAATAAGTCATTAGGGAATTTTCGTACTCAAACCGGGCTCAAAACTAGCCTAAAACAGCCCAAAAATCCATCAAAACTAGCATAAACAGCCCAAAATCCATGCAGGCCCTGACCCAGGCCCTGACCCAAGCCCGCTCGAGCGGGCCCAGTTCGCTCGAGTGGGCTGTGGCAGAAGCCAGGCCCGCTCGAGCGGGCCCAGGCTTGCTCGAGCGGGCTGGGCCTCTGTCCAGCCCGTGGACAGTCAGCTTTGCTGACTGTCTCTCTCCTGCAAGCTGACTGTCTCTCTCCTGCAGAATTTTCCTTTTTCTCACATTCAACACTCTTCCTTCTTTCTTGTATTCAAAACTCACTCAAAAACTGAATTCCAAATTCCTCCAAACACCCTCTTTCAACCACCATCATCATCACATCATCCCAATTCATATATCATATATCAAAGACAAGCAAGAAAACAGAATTTCAGAATTCAATTAGGTAAATACAGAATTTATCATTTCTAAACAAAACTGAAATCTCAAGCAACAAAAATGCAACTTAAGATGAGCCAACATTAAACCATTTTCCTGCACAAAATTCATACACAACCACCCACTTCAAAGCTTCATAGTTCAAATCAAAAGAGCTCTTAGAAAAGATAAATTTCCACACCATGTATACACAATCCAATTATTCACTTGCCTGAGACAAATTGGTCACCAAATCACTCTAAGAAACTCTCAAACTCAGCAACTCCAATCTACACAAAAGAATCCAAAGAAGAACACACTAAAAATCCACAAATTTTGGAAATCAAGGAAGCTTTTCATGAAGGCTCTTGCATGTATGATAAAACAATCCTAAAGGGTCTAAAAAATCCAAATTTTCAAGAAGGAAGCCATTGCTAACCTTTGAAGAACTCTAGACAAGAAGAAGAGCTTAGAGAAGATGATGAAAACTCAGCCAAAATCCCTTAAAATTTGTATCAATGGCAAGCTAGAGGTGAGGAGAAGAGCTTGGTGCAATTTGTTTGTCAAATGGGGTTCATTTGCAAGACATGCAAAGGAGGGGAGATGAGAGAAAAGAGAGGAAGTTCTCTTGAGTAGGTTGCAGGAAAATGCAGGAAATGAATTAGTGAAGTGAGGAAGAAAGAGATAAACGTGGGTTTGGATTGTTTGAATGGGTTGTGGGCCCTAATGACCCTGAAAACTTCACATAGATGGGTCTATCATTTATGGTTTCCAAATGAAGTTGACGAAGAAGGGAAAAATGATCGTCGAAAAATCTAGTTTACAAAAAGTATATTTTCCTCATGGTTTTCAAATTTTGAAATTTATGCACAGATTTGGGTGTGAAAAGACTGTTTTGTCCTTTTTCTCGAAAAACGCGATTTTCTAGGGTTCGAATGCAAATGGAACAAATAGGAAAGTTGTTGGAATCAAAATAACAAATTCACAAATGTCGAAATTCATATTTTTTCCAAAATCAAATAAATCAAATAACTCGAATTCCCACACTAACACGCGTTTTACGGGTCACCTCGGGCCCGTTCAAACCAAACACTACGCTCTCCAAATTCCCCAAAGCTATTCAAAATTCTAATCCGACTAAAAACTCAAGCTAATCGCCCTCTAATCCCGCTTAGTGACTAATCAAAATTAAAATAATAATAAATTATACTAAACCTGGGTCGGGGTCTGACATCCTCCACCCCTTAGAATCATTTGCTCCTCCAAGTGAACACTAACCTCTGGTAGCAAGTGCGGGTACTTCTTCTGAACTTGATCACGCAATTCTCAAGTAGCTTCTTCAGGTTCATGATTCTCCCAAAGCACTTTCACCCAGTGAATTGTCAGATTTCTCAATTCTTATTCTTTACTGTCAATAATTCTGAC
>QPKB01000171.1:0-50423 GCA_003546025.1 Camphora micrantha
ACTGTATATGCAATAAAGACCCCCTCATGCTACAACATCCTTCTCGGACGCCCCTGGATACACGAGAGTGGTGTTGTTCCTTCAACTCTTCATCAGTGCATCAAGTTTGTTGGCAACGACGGCTTGGTACATCGGGTATTTGCGGACAAAAAGCCTTTCAAAGGCAAAGAAATCCATTTTGCAGACTCGCAGATGTATAAAGATGAAAACGAAGAAAAGGAGAAAGAAACAGCATCCTTTGCCGAAAGTCTCCAGAAAGATAACGGCAAGGCTCCTCAGCAATCACCGGAAGAAAATCAACCATCCGGCAAAACCAAGGAGATCAACCAATCTCCTTTTGTTGTCTCCCTCAAGTCTCCAAAGCCGCTGCTGATGGACAAAATTGAACAAGAAGTTCAGAAACTCAAAAACGTTGGCTTCATCCGCGAGGAACAGCATCCTGAATGGTTGGCCAACATCGTCCCAGTGACAAAGAAAATGGCCAGATTAGGGTCTGTATTGATTATAGGACCATGAACCTCAAATGTCTAAAGATTGATTTCCGCTCCCCATACCGAGTGATGATCGACAACACACTGTGGATTCGAGCGGATGACATTCATGGATGGTTTCTTTGGGTCAATGCGATAAAAATGCATCTGAAGATGAAGACATACATCATTCGGACCCACTTTGCGTGTAATGTTACACTGTAATGCCCATTGGTCTGAAAAATGCTGGTGTGACATATCAAGAGGGCTATGATGAAGATATTCCAAGTATGCAGCATAAGACTGGTCGAAATGCTACGTTGATGACCTCGCGTGTCAAAAGCAAAGGAAGTGAGACATCTCAAAGATCTTCGAGAAGTCGTTCCTCCGATACACAGGACACAAACTGCGAAATGAATCCCCTAAAATCTTCTTCGGTTACATCGGGTAAGTTCCTCGGATTCGTAGTACGGGAATGCGGGAATAGAGCTTTGACCCTATCAAAGTCAAGGCTATCCTAGAAATGCCATCCCAAAAACCCTGAGACAGTTCGAAGGCTTCAGGAAGATTGGCATACATTCGCGGGTCATCTCCATACACTGTCAGGAAATGCCGTCCATCATCGTCCCGCCTAATGAAAAGGGTGTGGCACTTTGTTGGGATACTGAATGCGAACTGCGTTCCAAGACATCAATGTCATACCTGACCAAACCTCTAGTCTGGCTTCCCCCACAACTGAAACCATTTATCTTGTACAAAGAGCCCTCGACCACCTCTTTGGAGCTCTACTTTGCACAGGAAATCATGAGGGAAAAGAAGCTGCTCCCTAATCTATCCCAGCGCATGCTGGGTAGTGCTTAGACATCGCTACTCTACAGTCGAAGAAAGAATTCTGCAAGTGATGTTTGCTGTACAAAAGCTACGTCACGGTATCTGCTGTCGCAACAGATACCTGATCTCGATGTCAATTCCTGAAGGTCCTGTCAGCAAAAGAGGTTCCCTCATGCCGACTGGCAAAATGGTCTATCCTCCTGTCACAATTTGATATTAGGTATGTACCACAAAAGCAATCAAAGGTCAAGCTCTGGCAGACTTTCTTGCAGAGCATCCGTTGCCTGAAGATTCTCCACTCAGGGATGATCTCCCAGACGAGTCAGTCTACAACGTGGAGGCTTCCTTATCAAATGCTTCCTGGGATATGTACTTCGACGGTGCAACCAGGACAGTGAAAAAAGAAATCAAATATCAGGGATTGGCATCCTCTTTGTTAGTCCCGACAAATACATGATTCCACACGCCTTCTCGCTACTGGAACCATGTTCAAACAATGCAGCTGAGTACCAAGCCCTGATTGTAGGATTGGAACTCGCCCTCGAAATCGGCATCACAGTGCTAGAAGCCTTCGGGGATTCTCAACTGATCGTCAACCAGATGAATCAGAAATTTGAAATCAGGAAGCCTGATCTGTTGCCTTACTACAACAAGGCGCAATCACTCGGCAAAATTTGACATCTGTCATATCACCCACATTCGTAGAGGCGAAAACATCCGTGCAGATGCCCTGGCTGGACTCGCCGCCTCTATGGCGGTCCAAGAAGGAGAACACATGCAAGTTACAGTGTGTGAGAGAAGGATTCTCCCTCCCCTCAATACACACCAAGCAGTTGCTGAGTGCCACCAACTGGTTGAAGTCGGATCTCCATCCTCAGACCTCCGATCGGCGACTGGAGGGATCCGTTCATTGATTATATTATGTTCGGAATCCTGCCTGAAGATCCAAAAGAACGGGTAAGTGTTCAAAGACGAACCCCAAACTTTCATCTGGACATTCCTTCAAAGATGCTCTACAGAAAATCCTACAATGGAGTACTTCTACGCTGCTTATCACAACAAGAAGCTAAAGAAACTCTCAAAGAGGTGCATGCTGGTCTTTGTGGAGCTCATCAGGCTGGTCCAAAGCTCTACGATCAGATAAAAAGGTTAGGTTATTATTGGCCTACATGGTAGCTGACGCAATGCAATTTGCTAAACGCTGCCAACAATGCCAAGTTCATGGAGACTATGTCCACATGCCTCCAGAATGGCTACATCCTACAGCAATTTCATGGCCTTTCGAAGCCTGGGGTATGGACATCGTAGGTCCTGTCTCCCCTCCGTCAAGCAAAGGTCATCGCTTCATCTTCGCCGCTACGGATTATTTCTCCAAGTGGTCAGAAGCTTTTGCGCTCAATGAAATGAAGACCTCATCAGTCCTTCAGTTCTTGCGCACCAACATCATTTGTCGCTTCGGCATACCTAAAAGATTCGTCCATGATAACGGACCACAATTCCGTGATCACAGATTCTACAGGTTCTGCGACAAATACAAAATCCAAAGTTGTCCTTCAACTCCGTACAATCCGGCGGCGAATGGACTGGCAGAGGCCTTCAACAAGACACTCTGCAAAATTCTCAAGAAAATGGTCTCTAGCCACAAAAGGGACTGGGGCGACAAACTATCCGAAGCTTTGTGGCCTACCGAACCACCGTTCGAGGACCGACCCATAGCACGCCATTCTCCTTGGTCTATGGATGCGAAGCTGTTGTCCCTTTAGAGGTACAAATTCCTTCCTTAAGGGTATCTCTACAATGACATGACGCAAGAAAGCAATGTCAAATTAAGACTCCAAGAGCTGGACAATCTCGATGAGAGACGGCTCGAGGCACTCCAAAGCATTGAGCTCTACCAAGCACGCATGGCTGGATCTTTCGACAAAAAGGTCAGGCAACGCGCCCACAAAAAGGGTGACTTGGTTCTTGCGGTAAAAAGGCCGATGGTTTTCGCTCACAAATCCAAAGGCAAATTTGAACCAAAATGGGAGGACCCTTCGTCATCGACCAAGTCTTCTCCAATGGCGCATACGCACTTCTAAACATGGAAGGTGATAGATGTATGCTGCCCATCAACGCAAGTTCTTGAAGCGGTACTACCCTTGAAGACTTCCTCCACTGGGTCAGAGCGACGCCTGCAAGGCCAAAGCCTATTTCTAGGTACTTGCTCGTCAAACCCACTCCTTTTGGAATTTTCACCTTTATGTTGAACTTTCAAAACAATGCTTACTTTCATCGTTTCATTGTTCAAAAGAAAATCAAAATCCAAAAATCTAAGTTTAGGAGCCTCTTCCCAAACTTAACCAAAATTTTCGATCCTTGAACCCAAAATTCTTGGTTTGAAACAAAAATCAGGACTTAGGAATTTCCACCCTAGTCCGCCTTACCTTTTACCGCCAAAAATGGTTTTAGGTCAAAATTTACGACCCTCGTGTCTAAAAAAAAAAAAATCGGGAAAGCGATGTCAAGTCGATACTCGCAAAAACCCATTGGAAGGATGCGAACCCCATTCGATACTTCCAAAACCTCAAAATCGCAAGGAAGCAACACCTCGTTGATACTTGCAAAATTTCAAAAATCGTGGAGACGCAACATTCCAGTTGATATCCACAACCCAAATTTCAAAAGAAAAAACAAAGGTTCGAAAAAACCTCAAATTTCAAAAATCGTGGGGAGGCGACATTCCATCGATACCCGCAAAACAAAAATTTTTGAAGAAAAAGCAGGGAAGCGACGCTTAGTCGATACTTGCACCCAACTTCGCGAGGAAGCGACATTCCATCGATACTCGCAACCGAATGAGCAAGGAGGCGACATTCCATCGATACTTGCAATACCATTCAGCAGGGAGGCGACTCTTAGTCGATACTTGCATTTTTGAAAACCAAAAACCTGGCTTTTACGCCCAAAAAACTCGGCTTTTACGCCAAAAAACTCGGCTTCCACTCGGCTTTCACGCCAAAAATCGGCTTTCACGCCAAAAATCAAAACAAAATCTGGCTCTCATGCCAACAAAACAAAACTTGGTTTTCAAAAAATCCGGCTTTTACGCCAAAAAAATCGGCTCATTACGCCCAAAAAATCCGGCTTTTACGCCAAAAACAAAAAATCGGCTCTCATGCCAAAAATCCGGCTTTTACGCCAAAAAAACAAAAAAAAATCGGCTCTCATGCCAAAATCCGGCTTTTACGCCAAAAAAACAAAAAATCGGCTCTCATGCCAAAAATCGGCTTCCATGCCACATCGGCTTTCACGCCACCAAAATTTGGCTTTCACGCCACCAAAATCGGCTTTCATGCCACCTCAAAATTTTCGGCTTTCAAGCCATCAAAAACCAGGCTTTGTGCCACAAAATCTGGCTTTCATGCCAAAACAACACTTTTGACAAAAGATTTTCACAAAATGATAACCTTTTGATCAAGATTTTTCAAACAAACATTCCCATTCAACTTTTGCTTATTTTCAACAAAAAGAATTTAAGTAGAACAAGGGGATACAAAAAAATAGAGTGCCAAAATGTTTATACATGGAGGTACAAAAAAAAAAAAATGAGAAAGAAGAAAGTTTGTCAAAAGCTCAGTCCATCATAGTCTTCAACCAAAGACTAAGGTCCTCGAGCAGACTCTTGGCCTCAGCCTCCAAAGCTTCCAGGCCACGCTTCTTCAAGATGCCTGCCATAAAATGCGGCAGAAAACCGCGATCCATCTTCAGCACGAGGGAATTCCTCCCAAAGAAGTTGCCATCGCTCATGCTCCTGAGTCTTTCTTCGGAGATTCCCGTCAACCTCTTCCCACGCCTGTTGAACGGCCGCATTGGAAGATCTGGCAGATCGGCGAGGTGCATCAGTAACAAGGCCCTTACCCTTGTTCGTTCTGGAGGAACCACCTGCAAAAGTCAGAAAGGAAGAAATCAAACACCAAATGACAGAATTTTGCTAAAAAAAAAATCCTAGCGAAATTTTGGCATGGTTCCGGGGCAATTTCGAAGAAAAGGGAGGCACCCCGAAAAAGAAAGGAAGCTTGAAGATGAGCTCAACATTGCTGCGAGCTCATAATCAATGAAGGGGTTCTCGAAGAAGACTTGAATTCAAACATTGCTGCGAGATCAAGCCTTTCTTCTCAAATCTTCGCAAGATCAGAAAAGAGCTCAACATTGCTGCTGCGAGCTCAAAATTCCAAAACTTGCAAAGCTCCTCGAAATTCTGCGAGACTGGAGAAGTGGGCTCAACATTGCTGCAAGCTCCAAAAATCCCAAGACTTGCAAGAAAATTCGAGGTATGCATCATCATGCTCCCAATTCCATTTACCAAAAATCATGCATAAAACCATCATGCATTAGATGCTAGGAAAACTTTGACAAAAGTTTGACCAATTCCAACCCAATTTGGTCAAAACCAATCAAACTTTGTCTAAGTCAAAATCCATGTTGACTTGACCTAGAAATTCTAGCCTTTTATCTTGATGCATAAAAAAAAAAAAAAAGAAGAAAAAATGCATGATCATCTTGAATTGCATAAACCTCATATCATGGTGAGCAAAAAAAAAAAAAAGAAAAAAAAAACCTCTTCAAAAAAAAAGAGAGAGAGAAAAGGGGCTGGCCCATGGGACGTGGCCCACAGGCCACGTGGCTGTACGGCCAGGTCCGTACGGACCTGTCCGTACAGCACAAAAAAAAAAAAAAAAAAAAGAAAAAAAAAAAAAGAAAAAAAAAAAAAAAAAAAGAAAAAAAAAAAGAACGTGTACAAAAAAAAAAAAAAAGAAAAGAAAAACACGTGAAAAAAAGAAAAAAAAAAAAAAAAAAAAAAAAAAAAAAAAAAAGAAAAGGAAACTTTTCTACATCTACATGGGGTTTTTCTTGGAAAAAGAAGACCTACTTGAAGCCATGGAGAAGAAGAAGAAGAAACTTGAAGATCCTTGAGAAATTCTTTATCTTGGAGCACTCTTGAAGGTTTTTGCAAAAAGAAAGCAACAAGAGAAAGAAAACCCATCTCCATTGCTTTTATAGAAAAAGCAAACCAAAAGAGGAAAGGAGGAGAAAAGCAAGGAGGTAAGTGCTAAAAATTAGCAAACTTCCTAAAAGAAAAGGAGATTTGAGATATTCTCTCCTAAAGAGGAGATTCTTGAGAAATTCTCTCCAAAAAAGAAAGGGGATTTGAGAAACTTCTTACTTGAGAAGATACTCTGAAAAATCCCCAAATCAAGAAACTTGAGAGATTCTCTGCCAAGTAAGGATATTTTTAGATATTCTCTACACCAAAGGGATAATTTAGATATTCTTTACCAAAATGTACACCACATGAGATCTTCAGCCATTCTACTAAAAGCTTAAGTCCCATGGGTTAGTTCCATATGAGCAGGTTTTGACCACCTAGGCACTAAAAAGTGGCTTTTAGTCAAAATTTCTCTTAACAAGAAGGATGACCAAAAATGGTTCATGCCTCTCTTGAGTTGATTCTACCATACAAAATCTCGAAGAGCTTCATAAGGCTTCCAAAGAAACCCAACCATCCAACCCCATGCACCAAATCAGCCACAATCTTGAATTGACATTCCACAAAAAACTCAAACCACTCCAATGACCCAAATTGTCCCAAAGAGTGACCAAAAACAACACATGGTCCCTTAACTTGCCACATAAGCTTGTTAGGTCACAAGGCCGAAACCCAAAAACCAAAATCCCGACCCCCTAACTCGCCACATACAGCCTGTTAGGTCACAAGGTCAAAAACCAAAAAAACCTTCTTAACCGCCTAATGTGCCACATAAAGCCTTTAGGTTCACAAGGTTAAAAGGGAAAACCCAAAACCCAAAACCCATATCCAAATGTCATTTCAAAATCCTTGCCTTGAGACGGTACATGACCCCTCTCATTACCGCGAAATCCCTTGGAAGCTCAAAAAGCAACTCCATCAAAAGAAAAAACGCTCAAGACTCTTGGTCAAGCAAGAAGATCTCCTTCAAATTCTCTTCGAGGCACACCGACTGCTAAAGCTGCACACCTCGTCGCTGTACCTCGAGGGGGCATTTGTTGACACCAAAAAATGTCACTATGTCCCTTCAACACCAAAAGTTACATGGAGCCACATCCTGCCACAAGTAGGAAAGCGCCACTTCAAGCACCAGATCTTGTCAGAATCAAACAAAAACTGCAAGATCCTTCAAAGCAGCCAAAAGAAGGGTACACATGAAGTTTCGGGCCATTTCGACATCATTTGGCCTAACTTCACTCCTCCGACAGCCAGACAGGAGCTCCGGCAGCGACAGTGTCGAAGACTTCAAAACTTCGATCAGAGCCTACGGATGGTCTCAAAATACCTCCAAAAGGCCCCCTGCCAAATTTCAAGTCAAACGGACGACGTTTGACCTTCATCAACTCTCAGGAAGCAAAAACAGGCCTACCGGCAGCGGAGCACCCCGGAATCATGGCATCCAAATTGGAGCTAATGGATCATCTCAAAATGACTCCAATAGGTCCCCTGTCAAGTTTTAGGTCAAACGGACATCGTTTGGCCTAGTTTCAAAGCTCGGCATTTTCCTCGAGGTGAAATCAAGGCGAGCATTTGCGGGACCCCAAAAGGCTTCAAAACTCAAACCAAAGCCCATGGTTGGTCTTACTTACTACTCAGGAGGCTCCCTGTCAAATTTCAGGTCAATCGGACATCGGTTGACCACAAGTCAAAGCTCGGCATTTCTCTCATGGCGAAATTAAGGCAAGCATTTGCGGGACCCCGAACGGCTTCAAAACTCAAACCAAAGCCTATGGTTGGTCCTATCTACTGCTCAAGAAGCTCCACGTCGAATTTCAGGTCATTCCGACATCGTTTGGCCTAGTTTCAATGCTTGACAAAAAATCGGCAAAACCGCACAACAAAGTCTTCGGCTTTCCAGAAAAAATAGGAAACTTTGTGCTCCGATTTGCGTGGCTTCTCGTCGGGTTTTCTTCAAGAGAATCAGGCCAATAAATGAGGGGAAATGTCAGGAAAAATACAGAAGAAAAAAGAATGAAAAAAGATCGAAAAACGGCGAAGAAACGGCGACCGAACGGCGGCCAAAAAAATGGGCCCAAGGCCCATGGTCGCCGGCCCATGGTCGCCGGCGACCATGGTGCATGGTCGCGACCCGGCGACCATGGAATTCCGGCGACCCAAAAATTCGCCGGAAGACCCCTTTTTCGGGTCCTTTTCGCGTTTCGAGTTGATTGGCCCCTGTGATTTTTCCAAAATCTGATTTTTCGTGCATGAAATCCGTCGATCTTCGTCAACATCACGGATTCGCCGCCGAAATCATTGGATGATCATTAGATGCCTCGAAATCGCCAACCGGCCGACAAAGAAAGCACACTTTCTGCCCGCCCGATCGTGAAATCGACAGGACAGATGTTGCCGGCACGTTGACATTAATCAATGTCTGAAATTGCATCGCCATCCGACATCAAACAACATGTGGATCCACCGGCGATCATCGCAAGAAGAATTCCAAAAGACGCGGCGCGGCCCGCGACTCTTCGAGCGACTTGGCGACCAATTAATGAGGTTAAATGACCCGTTTTATGACAAGTTAATGCGGTCATTAACTCATTATTTTGGACGGCCCAATCAAAAGCAAGCAAATGGGAGTTACAAGTCAAAGGATTTATGGCATTAAAGCCATGAAACTCCTCCCATGATGGGGATTAAAGGCAATTAAAAAGCTCATTATTCTCCATCGGCCAATCAGATTCAAGGAAAAAGGAGTTACAAAACAAGTAATTTAAAAACTTGTAACTCCTCCCATTATGAGCATTAATGCATTCAATGCTCATAAAACCCTCCTAAATGGCTACCAAAGGCCTATAAATAGGAGGGCATTCCAAAGGGAAAAAAAGGATCCGGATCTAGCTCTCGCTCTCCCCCCGACGAAGACAAAAAATCCAGAAGCCCTGCAACTCTGCTGCAAAGACCACCAAAAGGTGATTGAAGCACCCTTGGGGGGCCACCCCCCAAGGACCTCCCTTCTTCTACCAACATGGCTAAAACGTGGCTTTTCAGCCCGTTTACTTAGCTTTTTATCGGATATAAGACCTTCTCTTGGTCTTTGTCCTTTAAAAATCTGAGGTTAGAAAGCCAAGCCAAGAATCCAAGCATCGTGTTCTCATCTGCATGGACGATGGAGGAGCCCATACATGACTCGCGACCGTCGATCTGAACGTGTCCCCACAATCGAATGAGAAGTCAGATTCCTTTTCTTGATTTCTATTGTACTTTATTTTTCTTTTAGAGACAAAAATCACAATTCTTGTCTTTCATAATGGGATAAGACTTGTAAATCGCCTTTTACGGCAAAATCGCCTTTCACGGCAACAAATGAAATCGCCTTTCACGGCATTCAAAAAAAAACCTTTTGTCTCTTTTCTTAAAATATGTGTGCAATAGAAACTAGAAAAAGTTTCATTTCCCCTTTCTACTTGTGAAGGTGGATCTTCGGATCACCGTTTCTAAATTCCAAGTAGAAAAAGTGAAATTGGCATACCCGTACAAAAAAAAAAAGATGTTGATACCCTTTATCTTTTTCTTCTCCTCCCCTCCGCCGTACCCCGAAAGACCCGGGGCGGAGGGCAGCGGGAGAGGAAGAATCGGGTCCATCAATCCGTCTCTTCGCAAGAAGAAAAAGGAGGTTCTCAATGTGCAAAACCAAGTCAGCTCCGTCAGCCACCACAGAAAGCTGAAAACAAAGGTGCAGGTAAGAGAACCTGAACTCTCTGATCCTTCAAAGAAAACAGTAGAAAAGAAATACCCGTTCGATGAAGATGTCGAAGAAATCTTCGAGGCTCCTCTTGGCAAATGGAGCAAGCTCACCCTGCCTGAACCCAAAGACCAGGAGATGTTGGCAAAACCAACGATCCCCGGTACTGTCGCATACCACAACAGATGATCTCGCATCCTCTCAACCAATGCTTCGTTGTGAGAGAAAAGATCAACGAGATGTGGAAAAACGGAGTCATCACCTTTGACAAAAACTATGGGTCTGCCTCCGTCAACATGGTGTCGTATGGACAAAACACAAAAGTCACCAAGAAGAAGGTCACTACTTCCTTCAAGGTGATAAAAATGGCTCAAACATCCCAAGAGCTAGTCCCGTGCCCAACACCAGATGGACAGCCCCATATGGGTACATCCCGATCTCCTGGAAGATGAAAACTGGGAGATCGTCAAAACAAAGCCGACCGCTCGACAGCGAAGGCAAGCCAGGAGACAACTCCGCAAGCTTAAACAGCAGGAGAAAGCTCAACCAAAAAAAAGAAGTTCCTGAAAGACAGAAACTTCCCTACCCCTTCACTGGGGGCAGCAGAAAAGTCTCCTTCCGAGACTTCGAGGCCGGCAAGGAAATTCACCCTTCGTGATTTCATGCCATCACTACTAAAGACTGAAGACATGCAGGGGCATTATACTCTTGCAATTCAGTAGTTGGATTCCCCATGGATGGGTACGAGTCCAGTGACACCGCCAGTGGACACCGATGAATGGGAGGAATCCCTCGAAACAGGAGAATACCTCTCCGACGAGGAATGGATCCCTGAATCCCATCTCATGCCGGTGATCTGGTATAACCCTTTACAACCACAGGGATCTTGGTCTGATGATGAAGGAGACCAAGAGGTTGTTCAGGAAAATGCTGTTGACACAGCACCTGCCAATGCTCCGGTAGAACCCGATCAGGAGGAACTACAAGGAGTAGATGAAGAAGAAGATCTGGCTCCTATGCCTGATCTCGAAGAATATGCAAGGATCTTGCAGCGTCTTGCCATAGAGCAAGGACAAGATCACATCAATCAGCTTCATCGCAATCCAGAACCGGTGGTCCCGGAAAAATCTACAGGAGTCCCCTCCAGTAACTCCTGAAAATGAAGAAAACTGCTGGGTGGATGATCCCCTTACATCAGAGGATGAATCTGACTCCCAACAATCCGTTCCGGAGACGTTTCCTATTGCTTGCAATGCGATAGTTCGAGACGACAGCGCCTCTGGAGCTTCATCTGCCGAGGCCACAAACTCCCATACTACATCAGGTAGTATATCCTCTGATATTACTACCTCGGAGATGGCATCTTCTCAACCTTCGTCTTCTGAGACTGTCACATCAGAGTACAGACCTCTTCTGGCTGACACCTTAGAAGACGTCTCTACCGATGAAGTCTACCCAGTCAACTGGTCCCAGATGCCCAACCTCATGGGTGATGTCTGGACCGATTGAAATTGTAAACAAAGAAGACAAATTGCTGGACGCTGTTCAGGACTTGTTCCCGAAAATGCTCCATGCAATGCAATCACTGAGGATGGTAATGTTGACACGGAAGCATCTTCAGCAAATGAAAAGGATCAGCCCCTCAATCCCGAGGGTGGACTTCCGAATGAAGAACCGTCTCCAGAAGCTCTCGAAGTTGGTAAAGGTACCCGCTCTGGCCGGGATTACCACAAAAACTACAATCTAACTTCTTCTTCTTATGTAAATCCTTCGGACAGAATGTAAGCGCCCCAAGTGGCAACATTAATGAAAATGCAGGCCCTAAGGAGGCTTTTCAAGTATGACTTGATTGAGCACTTTAGACACATACCTGCACGTCTGCACATCCTAGACTTATTACGAATGTCTCCCCAAACTCGTGATAGTCTCATTTCAGAACTGCAAAGACTGAATGTGGATGTCGACAAGCATGCCCCACAAGTCCTACAAATTGAAATGGACTATAGGGTTAAAAAAATCAAATACCTCCTCAAAAGGAGAAAAGAAGAAGACTGAGGGATCTTGCAATGATTGCCTCTCAGTTTCAAAAAGCAGCAAGTGCAACTATCGCCTTCACTAAGGAAGACCTCCTACTAGGCGAAACAAAGCACAACCGGCCCTTATACTTTACAGGGTACATCAAAGAGATGCCGATACACAGAGTACAGATCGATCCGGGCTTCCGCCTCAACCTCATCTCACTTCGCACACTCGAAGAGCTGGGCATCCCGCCTAGCAAGCTGAGTCACACATCCGTGTCTATCTTTGGATACGATGGAAGCGCTCAGAGGCCTATCGGCAAGATTAGGTTCAAGTTGCAAATCGGTGATCTTATCTCTGAAGTCACTGTATATGCAATAAAAGACCCCCTCATGCTACAACATCCTTCTCGGACGCCCCTGGATACACGAGAGTGGTGTTGTTCCTTCAACTCTTCATCAGTGCATCAAGTTTGTTGGCGACGACGGCTTGGTACATCGGGTATTTGCGGACAAAAAGCCTTTCAAAGGCAAAGAAGTCCATTTTGCAGACTCGCAGATGTACAAAGATGAAAACGAAGAAAAGGAGAAAGAAAATAGCATCCTTTGCCGAAAGTCTCCAGAAAGATAAAGGCAAGGCTCCTCAGCAATCACCGGAAGAAAATCAACCATCCGGCAAAACAAGGAGATCAACCAATCTCCCTTTTGTTGTCTCCCTCAAGTCTTCAAAGCCGCTGGTGATCACTACCAAGGCAAAGAAGACCAAACAAAAGCCTGGGGGCAAGTTTGTCATCTCCTTTGTGTCTATTATGCAAGACACAGATTCGGATTCAGAGACAGAAGACGACACGTCGTCAAGCCAAGCTGATACTCAGCAAGCTCAACCTGCTCTCACTCCATTGGAGGCACCTGCTGGCATAGACGATCCAGCATCAGCTTCCTTCGTTGTTCCGACAACCTCACCAGAAGAAAAGCCGATCTTTTTCCACAGGTCGGCGGCTTCTTCATCAAACTCTTCGCTTGAGCCTTTCCAAAACGAAGGTATGCCACAACTATCCTTGTATAGTCCAATGGCGCAAGCTATCATGAAGAAAATGGGCTATGACGCTCGAAAATCCAATCGGCTTGGGAGGTGGCCACGGTATTCTCGTACCATTGGAGCCCACCCTGACAAAAGGCCAGCAGGAGGATTGGAAACCCTATCGTCATATAGAAAAGTCTTCATACGGACTGGGCTACGACCCTGATGCTCCCATGAGACAGTTGACCAAAGGCTACAAAGTCGTCTGGCCGACGAAGCCTCAACATCTCGTGTCTGTGAAGATATTGATCTCCCTGGATATCTCTTTGAAGAGTTACCCGTCAAGGATCCAGGAAGCTCCTCCAATTGGTACGATTTCTCTGATGATGAAGAGGAATTGTCCGATGATACAGATGCACAGTCTTCTGGTCCAGAAGAACCATCATCTCCAAAGAAGTGCCATACTTCGATCCAGTTTTCAACAGGTGATTGGGACCATCTCATAGCAAGTCTTGAGAAGAGTGCCGATCAAGAAGACCCATGGTCAGAAGCACAGCCTTGGTCTGAGAATACCTTTGAAACTCCGGAAGGTCTTGTTGAGTTGGAAGCCTCCGAAAATATTATGGAGGAACCACCTTCAAGTCTTCCAACAGAAGATTCTGTTCAAAAGATAGACTTGGGAACGCCAGATAGCCCACGTCCTGTATTCATAAGCAAGAATATAAAGGATGATGAGTTACCCGAGTATATCGCTTTTCTTCGTGAGTTTGTTGATTGTTTTGCATGGTCTTACGCTGAAATGCCTGGTTTAGACCCCAAAATAGCAGTTCACAAACTCAATCTACAAAAAGATATCAAGCCTGTCAAACAAGGCCAAAGAAGATTTCGTCCTGACATAATGGACAAAATTGAACAAGAAGTTCAGAAACTCAAAAACGTTGGCTTCATCCGCGAGGAACAGCATCCTGAATGGTTGGCCAACATCGTCCCAGTGACAAAGAAAAATGGGCAGATTAGGGTCTGTATTGATTATAGAGACCTGAACAATGCATGTCCTAAAGATGAATTTCCGCTCCCATACCGGAGGTGATGATCGACAACACCTGTGGATTCGAGCGGATGACATTCATGGATGGTTTCTCTGGGTACAATCAGATAAAAATGCATCCTGAAGATGAAAGACACACATCATTTCGGACCCCATTTGGCGTGTATTGTTACACTGTAATGCCATTTGGGTCTGAAAAATGCTGGTGCGACATATCAGAGGGCTATGATGAAGATATTCCAAGATATGCAGCATAAGACGGTCGAATGCTACGTTGATGACCTCGCCGTCAAAAGCAAAAAGAAAGAAGACCATCTCAAAGATCTTCGAGAAGTCTTCCTCCGACTACGCAGGCACAAACTGCGAATGAATCCCTAAAAATGCTTCTTCGGTGTATCATCGGGTAAGTTCCTCGGATTCGTAGTTCGGAAAGCGGGAATAGAGCTTGACCCTATCAAAGTCAAGGCTATCCTAGAAATGCCATCCCCAAAAACCCTGAGACAGTTAAAAAGGGCTTCAAGGAAGATTGGCATACATTCGACGGTTCATCTCCAACCTGTCAGGGAAATGCCGTCCATTCTCCGCCTAATGAAAAAGGGCGTGGACTTTGTCTGGGATGCTGAATGCGAAACTGCGTTCCAAGACATCAAGTCATACCTGACCAAACCTCCAGTACTGGCTGCCCCCACAACTGGAAAACCATTTATCTTGTACACAAGAGCCCTCGACCACTCTTTGGGAGCTCTACTTGCACAAGGAAATCACGAGGGAAAAGAAGCTGCTCTATACTATCTCAGCCGCATGCTGGTAGGTGCAGAGCATCGCTACTCTCCAGTCGAAAAAGAATGTCTTGCAGTGATGTTTGCTGTACAAAAGCTACGTCACTATCTGCTGTCCAACACAGTATACCTGATCTCGAGGATCAATCTCCTGAAGGTCCTTGTCACAAAAGCAGGTTCCCTCAATGCCCGACTGGCAAAATGGTCTATCCTCCTGTCACAATTTGATATTAGGTATGTACCACAAAAAGCAATCAAGGTCAAGCTCTGGCAGACTTTCTTGCAGAGCATCCGTTGCCTGAAGATTCTCCACTCAGGGATGATCTCCCAGACGAGTCAGTCTACAACGTGGAGGCTTCCTTATCAAATGCTTCCTGAGATATGTACTTCGACGGTGCAACCAGGACAAGTGAAAAAGGAAATCAAATATCAGGGATTGGCATCCTCTTTGTTAGTCCCGACAAATACATGATTCCACACGCCTTCTCGCTACTGGAACCATGTTCAAACAATGCAGCTGAGTACCAAGCCCTGATTGTAGGATTGGAACTCGCCCTCGAATCCGGCATCACAGTGCTAGAAGCCTTCGGGGATTCTCAACTGATCGTCAACCAGATGAATCAGAAATTTGAAATCAGGAAGCCTGATCTGTTGCCTTACTACAACAAGGCGCAATCACTTCGGCAAAAAATTTGACATCTGTCATATCACCCACATTCGTAGAGGCGAAAACATCCGTGCAGATGCCCTGGCTGGACTCGCCGCCTCTATGGCGGTCCAAGAAGGAGAACACATGCAAGTTACAGTGTGTGAGAGAAGGATTCTCCCTCCCCTCAATACACACCAAGCAGTTGCTGAGTGCCACCAACTGGTTGGAAGTCGGATCTCCATCCTCAGACCTCCGATCGGCGACTGGAGGGATCCGTTCATTGATTATATTATGTTCGGAATCCTGCCTGAAGATCCAAAAGAACGGGTAAGTGTTCAAAGACGAACCCCAAACTTTCATCTGGACATTCCTTCAAAGATGCTCTACAGAAAATCCTACAATGGAGTACTTCTACGCTGCTTATCACAACAAGAAGCTAAAGAAACTCTCAAAGAGGTGCATGCTGGTCTTTGTGGAGCTCATCAGGCTGGTCCAAAGCTCTACGATCAGATAAAAAGGTTAGGTTATTATTGGCCTACCATGGTAGCTGACGCAATGCAATTTGCTAAAACGCTGCCAACAATGCCAAGTTCATGGAGACTATGTCCACATGCCTCCAGAATGGCTACATCCTACAGCAATTTCATGGCCTTTCGAAGCCTGGGGTATGGACATCGTAGGTCCTGTCTCCCCTCCGTCAAGCAAAGGTCATCGCTTCATCTTCGCCGCTACGGATTATTTCTCCAAGTGGTCAGAAGCTTTTGCGCTCAATGAAATGAAGACCTCATCAGTCCTTCAGTTCTTGCGCACCAACATCATTTGTCGCTTCGGCATACCTAAAAGATTCGTTCATGATAACGGACCACAATTCCGTGATCACAGATTCTACAGGTTCTGCGACAAATACAAAATCCAAAGTTGTCCTTCAACTCCGTACAATCCGGCGGCGAATGGACTGGCAGAGGCCTTCAACAAGACACTCTGCAAAATTCTCAAGAAAATGGTCTCTAGCCACAAAAGGGACTGGGGCGACAAACTATCCGAAGCTTTGTGGGCCTACCGAACCACCGTTCGAGGACCGACCCATAGCACGCCATTCTCCTTGGTCTATGGATGCGAAGCTGTTGTCCCTTTAGAGGTACAAATTCCTTCCTTAAGGGTATCTCTACAAAATGACATGACGCAAGAAAGCAATTGTCAAATTAAGACTCCAAGAGCTGGACAATCTCGATGAGAGACGGCTCGAGGCACTCCAAAGCATTGAGCTCTACCAAGCACGCATGGCTGGATCATTCGACAAAAAGGTCAGGCAACGCGCCCACAAAAAGGGTGACTTGGTTCTTGCGGTAAAAAAGGCCGATGGTTTTCGCTCACAAATCCAAAGGCAAATTTGAACCAAAATGGGAGGGACCCTTCGTCATCGACCAAGTCTTCTCCAATGGCGCATACGCACTTCTAAACATGGAAGGTGATAGATGTATGCTGCCCATCAACGGCAAGTTCTTGAAGCGGTACTACCCTTGAAGACTTCCTCCACTGGGTCAGAGCGACGCCTGCAAGGCCAAAGCCTATTTCTAGGTACTTGCTCGTCAAACCCACTCCTTTTGGAATTTTCACCTTTATGTTGAACTTTCAAAACAATGCTTACTTTCATCGTTTCATTGTTCAAAAGAAAATCAAAATCCAAAAATCTAAGTTTAGGAGCCTCTTCCCAAACTTAACCAAAATTTTCGATCCTTGAACCCAAAATTCTTGGTTTGAAACAAAAATCAGGACTTAGGAATTTCCACCCTAGTCCGCCTTACCTTTTACCGCCAAAAATGGTTTTAGGTCAAAATTTACGACCCTCGTGTCTAAAAAACAAAAATCGGGAAAGCGATGTCAAGTCGATACTCGCAAAAACCCATTGGAAGGATGCGAACCCCATTCGATACTTCCAAAACCTCAAAATCGCAAGGAAGCAACACCTCGTTGATACTTGCAAAATTTCAAAAATCGTGGAGACGCAACATTCCAGTTGATATCCACAACCCAAATTTCAAAAGAAAAACAAAGGTTCGAAAAAACCTCAAATTTCAAAAATCGTGGGGAGGCGACATTCCATCGATACCCGCAAAACAAAATTTTTGAAGAAAAAGCAGGGAAGCGACGCTTAGTCGATACTTGCACCCAACTTCGCGAGGAAGCGACATTCCATCGATACTCGCAACCGAATGAGCAAGGAGGCGACATTCCATCGATACTTGCAATACCATTCAGCAGGGAGGCGACTCTTAGTCGATACTTGCATTTTTGAAAACCAAAAACCTGGCTTTTACGCCAAAAACTCGGCTTTTACGCCAAAAAACTCGGCTTCCACGCCAAAAATCGGCTTTCATGCCAAAATCAAAAACAAAATCGGCTTTTACGCCAACAAAACTCGGCTTCACGCCAAAAAATCGGCTTTCACGCCAAAAAATCAAAACAAAATCTGGCTCTCATGCCAACAAAACAAAACTTGGTTTTCAAAAATCCGCTTTTTACGCCAAAAAACAAAAATCGGCTCTCATGCCAAAATCCGGCTTTTACGCCAAAAACAAAAAAATCGGCTCTCATGCCAAAATCCGGCTCGGCTCTCATGCCAAAATCCGGCTTTTACGCCAAAAATCGGCTCTCATGCCAAAAATCGGCTCTCATGCCAAAAACAAAAAATCGGCTTCCATGCCACATCGGCTTTCACGCCACCAAAATTTGGCTTTCACGCCACCAAAATCGGCTTTCATGCCACCTCAAAATTTTCGGCTTTCAAGCCATCAAAAACCAGGCTTTGTGCCACAAAAATCTGGCTTTCATGCCAAAACAACACTTTTGACAAAAGATTTTCACAAAATGATAACCTTTTGATCAAGATTTTCAAACAAACATTCCCATTCAACTTTTGCTTATTTTCAACAAAAAAGAATTTAAGTAGAACAAGGGGATACAAAAAAAAATAGAGTGCCAAAATGTTTATACATGGAGGTACCAAAAAAAAAATGAAAGAAGAAAGTTTGTCAAAAGCTCAGTCCATCATAGTCTTCAACCAAAGACTAAGGTCCTCGAGCAGACTCTTGGCCTCAGCCTCCAAAGCTTCCAGGCCACGCTTCTTCAAGATGCCGCCATAAAATGCGGCAGAAAACCGCGATCCATCTTCAGCACGAGGGAATTCCTCCCAAAGAAGTTGCCATCGCTCATGCTCCTGAGTCTTTCTTCGGAGATTCCCGTCAACCCTCTTCCCACGCCTGTTGAACGGCCGCATTGGAAGATCTGGCAGATCGGCGAGGTGCATCAGTAACAAGGCCCTTACCCTTGTTCGTTCTGGAGGAACCACCTGCAAAAGTCAGAAAGGAAGAAATCAAACACCAAATGACAGAATTTTGCTAAAAAAAAAATCCTAGCAAAATTTTGGCATGGTTCCGGGGCAATTTCGAAGAAAAGGGAGGCACCCCGAAAAAGAAAGGAAGCTTGAAGATGAGCTCAACATTGCTGCGAGCTCATAATCAATGAAGGGTTCTCGAAGAAGACTCGAATTCAAACATTGCTGCGAGATCAAGCCTTTCTTCTCAAATCTTCGCAAGATCAGAAAAGAGCTCAACATTGCTGCGAGCTCAAAATTCCAAAACTTGCAAAGCTCCTCGAAATTCTGCGAGACTGGAGAAGTGGGCTCAACATTGCTGCAAGCTCCAAAAATCCCAAGACTTGCAAGAAAATTCGAGGTATGCATCATCATGCTCCCAATTCCATTTACCAAAAATCATGCATAAAACCATCATGCATTAGATGCTAGGAAAACTTTGACAAAAGTTTGACCAATTCCAACCCAATTTGGTCAAAACCAATCAAACTTTGTCTAAGTCAAAATCCATGTTGACTTGACCTAGAAATTCTAGCCTTTATCTTGATGCATAAAAAAAAAAAAAAAAGAAAGAATGCATGATCATCTTGAATTGCATAAACCTCATATCATGGTGAGCAAAAAAAAAAAAAAATAAAAAAAAAAAAAAAAAACCTCTTCAAAAAAAAAAAAGAAAAAAAAAAAAAAGAAAAAAAGGGGCTGGCCCATGGGACGTGGCCCACAGGCCACGTGGCTGTACGGCCAGGTCCGTACGTACAACCACACCTGAAGGAACGAGAAATAAAAAAAGAAAAAAAAAAAAAACGTGTACAAAAAAAAAAAAAAAAACAAGAAAGTTTTTCTTGGAAAAAAAAGGAAGAAGAAAAGGAAACTTTTCTACATCTACATGGGGTTTTTTCTTGGAAAAAGAAGACCTACTTGAAGCCATGGAGAAGAAGAAGAAGAAACTTGAAGATCCTTGAGAAATTCTTTATCTTGGAGCACTCTTGAAGGTTTTTGCAAAAAGAAAGCAACAAGAGAAAGAAAAACCCATCTCCATTGCTTTTATAGAAAAAGCAAACCAAAAGAGGAAAGGAGGAGAAAAGCAAGGAGGTAAGTGCTAAAAATTAGCAAACTTCCTAAAAGAAAGGGAGATTTGAGATATTCTCTCCTAAAGAGGAGATTTGAGAAACTTTCTCCCAAAGAAAGATACTTTGAGAAAATCTCTCCCAAAATCAAGGAAACTTGAGAGATTCTCTCCAAGTAAGGATATTTTTAGATATTCTCTACACAAAAGGGATATTTTTAGATATTCTTTACAAAATGACACCACATGAGATCTAAGCCATTTTTAAAAGCTTAAGGTCCCATGGGTTAGCCATATGAGCCAGGTTTGACCACCTAGGCACTAAAAGTGGCTTTTAGTCAAAATTTCTCTTACCAAGAGCATACAAAAATGGTTCCATGCCTCTCTTGAGTTGATTGGACCATACAAAAAATTCCAAGCTTCATAAGCTTCCAAAAGAAACCCAAACCATCCAACCCCATGCACCAAATCAAGCCACAATCTTGAAATTGACATTCCACAAAAAACCAAACCACTCCAATGGACCCAAAATTGTCCCAAAGAGTGACCAAAAAACCAAACCATGGTCCCCTAACTTGCCACATACAGCTTGTTAGGTCACAAGGCCGAAACAAAAAAACCAAAATCCCGACCCCCTAACTCGCCACATACAGCCTGTTAGGTCACAAGGTCAAAAACCAAAAACCTTCTTAACCGCCTAATGTGCCACATAAAGCCTTTAGGTTCACAAGGTTAAAAGGGAAAACCCAAAAACCAAAAACCATATCCAAATGTCATTTCAAAATCCTTGCCTTGAGACGGTACATGACCCCTCTCATTACCGCGAAATCCCTTGGAAGCTCAAAAAGCAACTCCATCAAAAGAAAAACGCTCAAGACTCTTGGTCAAGCAAGAAGATCTCCTTCAAATTCTCTTCGAGGCACACCGACTGCTAGAGCTGCACACCTCGTCGCTGTACCTCGAGGGGGCATTTGTTGACACCAAAAAATGTCACTATGTCCCTTCAACACCAAAAGCTACATGGAGCCACATCCTGCCATAAATAGGAAGGCGCCACTTCAAAGCACCAGATCTTGTCAGAATCAAACAAAAACTGCAAGATCCTTCAAAGCAGCCAAAAAGAGGGTACACATGAAGTTTCGGGCCATTTCGACATCATTTGGCCTAACTTCACTCCTCCGACAGCCAGACAGGAGCTCCCGGCAGCGACAGTGTCGAAGACTTCAAAACTTCGATCAGAGCCTACGGATGGTCTCAGAATACCTCCAAAAGGCCCCCTGCCAAATTTCAAGTCAAACGGACGACGTTTGACCCTTCATCAACTCTCGGGAAGCAAAAACAGGCCTACGGCAGCGGAGCACCCCGGAATCATGGCATCCAAATTGGAGCTAATGGATCATCTCAAAATGACTCCAATAGGTCCCCTGTCAAGTTTTAGGTCAAACGGACATCGTTTGGCCTAGTTTCAAAGCTCGGCATTTTCCTCGAGGTGAAATCAAGGCGAGCATTTGCGGGACCCCAAAAGGCTTCAAAACTCAAACCAAAGCCCATGGTTGGTCTTACTTACTACTCAGGAGGCTCCCTGTCAAATTTCAGGTCAATCGGACATCGGTTGACCACAAGTCAAAGCTCGGCATTTCTCTCATGGCGAAATTAAGGCAAGCATTTGCGGGACCCCGAACGGCTTCAAAACTCAAACCAAAGCCTATGGTTGGTCCTATCTACTGCTCAAGAAGCTCCACGTCGAAATTTCAGGTCATTCCGACATCGTTTGGCCTAGTTTCAATGCTTGACAAAAAATCGGCAAAACCGCACAACAAAGTCTTCGGCTTTCCAGAAAAATAGGAAACTTTGTGCTCCGATTTGCGTGGCTTCTCGTCGGGTTTTCTTCAAGAGAATCAGGCCAATAAATGAGGGGAAATGTCAGGAAAAATCAGAAGAAAAAAGAATGAAAAGATCGAAAAACGGCGAAGAAACGGCGACCGAAAGGCGGCCAATGGGCCCAAGGCCCATGGTCGGCGGCGAAGGCCCATGGTCGCCGGCGACCTCGCCGGCCCATGGTCGCCGGCGACCATGGGTCATGGTCGCCGCGACCATGGAATTTCCGGCGACCCAAAAAGTCGCCGGAAGACCCTTTTTCGGGTCCTTTTCGCGTTTCGAGTTGATTGGCCCCTGTGATTTTTCCAAAATCTGATTTTTCGTGCATGAAATCCGTCGATCTTCGTCAACATCACGGATTCGCCGCCGAAATCATTGGATGATCATTAGATGCCTCGAAATCGCCAACCGGCCGACAAAGAAAGCACACTTTCTGCCCGCCCGATCGTGAAATCGACAGGACAGATGTTGCCGGCACGTTGACATTAATCAATGTCTGAAATTGCATCGCCATCCGACATCAAACAACATGTGGATCCACCGGCGGTCATCGCAAGAAGAATTCCAAAAGACGCGGCGCGGCCCGCGACTCTTCGAGCGACTTGGCGACCAATTAATGAGGTTAAATGACCCGTTTTATGACAAGTTAATGCGGTCATTAACTCATTATATTTGGACGGCCCAATCAAAAGCAAGCAAATGGGAGTTACAAGTCAAAGGATTTATGGCATTAAAGCCATGAAACTCCTCCCATGATGGGGATTAAAAGCAATTAAAGGCTCATTATTCTCCATCGGCCAATCAGATTCAAGGAAAAAGGAGTTACAAAACAAGTAATTTAAAAACTTGTAACTCCTCCATTATGAGCATTAATGCATTCAATGCTCATAAACCCTCCTAAATGGCTACCAAAGGCCTATAAATAGGAGGGCATTCCAAAGGGAAAGATCCGGATCTAGCTCTCGCTCTCCCCGACGAAGACAAGAAAATCCAGAGAATTGCCCGAAAAATCCAGAGGCCCTGCAACTCTGCTGCAAAGACCACCAAAAGGTGATTGAAGCACCCTTGGGGGGCCACCCCCCCAAGGACCTCCCTTCTTCTACCAACATGGCTAAAACGTGGCTTTTCAGCCCGTTTACTTAGCTTTTTATCGGATATAAGACCTTCTCTTGGTCTTTGTCCTTTAAAAATCTGAGGTTAGAAAGCCAAGCCAAGAATCCAAGCATCGTGTTCTCATCTGCATGGACGATGGAGGAGCCCATACATGACTCGCGACCGTCGATCTGAACGTGTCCCCACAATCGAATGAGAAGTCAGATTCCTTTTCTTGATTTCTATTGTACTTTATTTTTCTTTTAGAGACAAAAATTACAATTCTTGTCTTTCATAATGGATAAGACTTGTAAATCGCCTTTTACGGCAACAAATGAAATCGCCTTTCACGGCATTCAAAAAAAAAAAACTTTGTCTCTTTTCTTAAAATATGTGTGCAATAGAAACTAGAAAAAGTTTCATTTCCCCTTTCTACTTGTGAAGGTGGATCTTCGGATCACCGTTTCTAAATTCCAAGTAGAAAAGTGAAATTGGTATACCCGTACAAAAAAAAGGAAAGATGTTGTTACCCTTTATCTTTTCTTCTCCTCCCCTCCGCCGTACCCCGAAAGACCCGGGGCGGAGGCAGCGGGGAGAGAGGGAAGAATCGGGTCCATCACTAGACTACTTTGAAACTTTGGAGAACACCTTAAATATTCATTGTTTGATCTTTGAGTGGAATTCATATTGGTTTGACCCCTCTGAACTTTTATTGGGGTTTATGCTTGAGAACTCCAAGAACTTATTAGAGTCCATGCCTGAGCATCCTGAAACTCTTAGATATGGCGTTGATTTTCAATGTTGAGGTTCTCCTTGGACTTCCAATGACTTTTGATTTAAGTCTTCATTGAAATGAATATTACCACCTTGACTTCATCTCTATGAAGCAGACTTTCACACGTGCCCTTGTCTGATTATAACTATTTAGGGTGGATGTGTGATTCTTTACATGCCAACATGGACTTTCTAAGTGTTTAAATGACACAAAATACCCTTCATTTGACCATTTTTTGACAGTTGGATCCCCCCATTTGACTGTTTATAACTGTTGGGGGGAAGATGTAAAAAGAGTAAAAAAAAAAAAAACCAATTTTTGACCTTTTGGGAAGGGGAAAGGGGGGGTTTGGTTTTCAAAATTATGACCATTACTGTCGGGCTGTGGCGCAACCTAGGAACCCTTGGGTTAGCACGGCCCGGGCGGGAAGCCTGGCCAACACGTTGAATTGGTCAACGTCTTTTCCATGCTAGGCAGTACTAGGCCTGGGCAGCCCGCCTACATTTTCATGCCTAGGCCAGCATTCATCGGCACTAAGTGCCCAGCATGGCAAGGTACGGCCCATCATGGCACGCGTGACATAACAGTTCATTTTATCCCCCAACGGTCATATGGGCCGTTTTGGCCATTTTAGCACCACCCAACAGCCATAAAACGGTAATATTATAGGCATTTTTGGTTTTTTTTTAAAATTTTCAAAAGTCTATAGGGAGGTGGGGGCTCCCATTCCCATTTCTCACCAAACTCTCTCTCAGTCATCCAACTTTCTCACTCTCTAAACACTCTCTAACTCTCTCAAAGCATCCAAATCTCTCTATAATCATATTTCTTAGAAGTTTTTGGGAGAAAAGATTAAGTCATCAAGAGACAAATTAAGGGGCCTTTAAAAAAATGAGGTACTCATTTCATTTAATTATGAGATTCCATATTTCTACAGTTTATAAGATATTATATTAGAGGAATTCTCAAAAACTCCCCTTGTCAAAATGGGGCATAAACGCCCCTTTTTACTTGTCCATTTAAATGATGCCACCTCACAAGTAAGTTATATGATTGGATAAAATATTGATACTCATCCCTACAAATTTGCTAAATATTACTCACCTTATTAGGAGTTTATCTAGGAGAGAAAATAGGATGAGAGAGATTTGAATTTAAGAATGAGAGAAGACCTTCATACGTGTATTTCATGTCACTTTGCCTTTCTTTATGTTGCACAGTGGGGGAACACTTTTGGAAAAATCCATATCATCTAAATACATTCACTTGCATTAATTGACATTAATTTGAAAGCATCATTTGGATAAACTCATAAAACTAAGAGGGCCCCACTAATGAAATAATACAAACTTTTTAACCTTCTTTATTTTTCATAATGAGACACATCTTTGGATAAACCAAATCCGCCTTTGCATCCATCTAAACCCGATTTGACGGAGTGCCCCATTAATAGATGTTTTTAGTGGTTGCATGAAAACAAATCCCATATTTCCACTATTAGGGGCCCCACTCGTAGATTTTATAGCAATATGTTTTATGAGTTGAAAAGGCTTCTACGTGCGCTTTCATGAGAAGGAGAAAAGAAGGAACTAAAGAAAAAAAATAGGGGCTAAGTTAGATTCATTGCTATCATTTATTTTATACCAATCCACATCAGCCACATGTTCCTTTTCCATTCGTTAAACACTATGGGCGTTCCCCTTCACAAAACGCCCGGGGCGTTTTGTAGCGTTCCTCATTATATTAACTCTCATCTTCTCCCCTTTCTTATATATTAATTGTTACAAATGTCTCTATTACTATTATTATATATCTTTCTACTTCTAATTTAGTTTTTTGAATATGGCCAGGCGATCTTCTATAAATCTTCCCCGAGTGGTTTCTTTCTTTCGTTAATATAGGGGAAGAAGACAATTATGTCGAATTGGAAGAAGAAAAAGTGGGGGGAAGAAGTCCATGTAGAAGATACTAGTACCCGTAGAACATCTAAGAGACCCAGGACTTCCATAGTCTGTCAAGCAAATGATATTTTAAAGGTTAAAGAAAAACATGGAAAGGAGGTTGATAAGGCAAAATATAAGTATTCTGGTAAGATTTATGTTGCTGATTCAGGTGAGGGTACCGGCCATTTGATGAGGCATAAGAACAAATGTGAACTCAAACATATTGCGAGGCATCAAGGGGAAGAGGGGCCAGGGGCACAAACCCAAATCTCTACTACTGGTTGTAGTAGTTTAGGACTTTTTTCATATAATACTATTAATGCTAGACAATTACTTGTTAAATTATTGCACTAGCTGAATTACCATTTATTTTTGCTGAAATATATTCTTTTAAAAAAATATGTATAAAATGCCCTATGCCCACAATTTAGAAAGATTTCTAGAAAAACTGCGAGAAACGATGTTATTAGGCTTTGACAAAGTGAAAAGGAAAATATAAAATATTACTTTGCAGATAGTCTTGGTAAAATAACTATAACTACAGATTTATGAAAATCTAGAGTTGATGATAGCTTTCTGTGTATAGTAGCCCATAACATAGATGCAAAATGGGATATTAATAAATGAATTATAACTTTTTCTAAACTTGAATGTTCACATAATGGCCATATATAGAATAGGGTCCCTTATTTTGAGAAAACTCCATGAATACAATATTTTAGAAAAAGTTATAGCTATAAATTTAGATAATGCATCAAATAATAAAGTGACTATTGATCTAATGAACTTGCAGATGCCACTTGCAAATTTGATAGAGGGTTATATTTTTCAAAATAGTATGTCACATCTTAAATCTCATTTTCCAAGTTGGTTTGAAACATATTTCAGTTGCAATAGAAGATATAAAAATATTGATAAATATATTTTCTCCTCCACACAAAGAAGGCAATTATATTCCATAATATGTGCAAGGCATAATGTATCGGCCATAAAAACAAATCCAGATGTTGAACATAGATGGAATTCTATCTATAATTTTTTAAATAAGGTTATTTCAAGAAAAGAAGTTTTGAATGAATATTGTACTTTTAATGCACAAGAATACTTAATGACTGATGCACATTGGGAGTTATGTGGCTAATTAAATAAAGAATTTATTACAAGTTTTTTTTATAATGCATCATTATTTTTCTCTGGGGTATATTATCCCACCTCTAATCAAGCTCTAAATTATATTTTTGAAATTAGTTTACAATTTAAAGAATATAGAGATCATTTTCTACTTAAGGACATTTGAGAAGAAATGGAAGAAATTTTTTATAAATAATGGAAAGATGCTCCAATGACATTTTGTTTAGTTGCTGCATTAGATCCTAGGTTAGAATTAATTGGAGCATAATTTTTTCTTGAAGAAATAAATAATAATATGAAAAACACAGAGTTAAATACTTTTGAGAATTTAAGGTCAAAATTACAAATCCCTTTTCAATTTCATTGTGATGAAATGAGTACATCAGGGGCTAGTATGACCCCTCAACAAGTTCAATAATAAGGTGGAGTTTCATGGGATTTCCTTTGTTGCAAAATGGGTACATGCTCCACCTCAAGTAATGTTGTGATGGAGTTATCCTCATCTCTTGACTCCGGTGTATTGGAGATGCAACATGCATCTAGTTTTGACATTTTAGCCTAGTGGAAAGCATTTGAAAGTAGATTTCAGTGTTATTTGCTATGGCTCGTGATCTACTAACTATTCTAATATCTTTTGTAGTATCAAAATAGGCTTTTAGTACAGGTAGATGTGTAGTTGATGAAAGGAGGACGAATTTAGCTGAAGAAATAGTGAAGTGCTGTGTTTGCCTATGAGATTGGTACTTGGCTGACAAAAAAAACCAGGAGATGGAAACAATTGAAGATTATGGTCCAGCCAAATACATTAGTGGATTACAAGTCTATTTTTTCCCTTTTCTTCGTGTAAATATAAAAAATTATAGTCTTTATTTTTTATATTTATATTATCCGAAAAGATTGTAAAGGTTTTAAAGATAATCCTATTAAAAAATATTCAAGTAGAAAAGATTCAAATGGTTGTCTTCTCAGTGGAGTAGGTCTAGTTTGACCGAAGTACTTAAATTTGTGTGCCATACTCTTCTTTGTGTGCATCTTTTCTTTTTTTTTTAAGTGTAAGACCTTTGTTTCTTAAACCCAAAAGGTAACCAATGAGACGAACCCGCATGGCACAAAACACATGGATGCACAGCACGACCCAGCATGACTCAGTCACGGCATGAACCATGCCATGCCGACTGGCCGTTCTGAGCCGAGCCCCCTGGCCAGCCGTGCCGGCATGGCCCATGACACTGCTAGGTGACATCTATATGTATAGGCAATGTAAAAGGATAAAGTCAAAGAAAAGAAACTAAAAGATAGAGGTTTAGAAAATTAAAAAAAAAAAAAAAAGAATATAGAGGAAACAACCCATTTTTTTAGGTTAAAAAGAATAAATTTGTGCGAAAGCACAAAATTTATAATTTAATGTTGCATCGCATAGTCAAAGGAAACGAATAAATTAATGCAATATTGCACAATTTATTAACTTTATGTAATATTGAACAATCAAGGGAATTTTCGTCCTTAAGTTCAATAATTGTAGCTGTGGAGAAATAATCAAAATTTAGTAATGTTATGGGAAAATCCATCTCTATAAGAATTGCCTCGAAACTGCTCAAGCTGTCCTTAGATTTGACATTTGCCTCATAACAATTAAAGTTTAAATATTTCTGATAAGGTTAATGGTTTGACATTTTTGTTTAAAGTTTCAATATTTTTGATATGGTTGATAGTTCGATATTTTAGTTTAAAGTTTAAATAATTTTTTTATAAGGTTGATGGTTCAATACTTTAGGCCTATGCAGTATCGCACATATAACATTATGCAATATTTTACGATCGTGTAATATCCCACATTTTTTAGATGAATAGCTTTGCGGAAAATATTTAAACTTCAACTGTTTTTTGTCATATGTTTTGTCTAAGGGCAGCCGTATGGTTAGAATCCATAAAGTCAATGCAAAAGTATGACACTCATGAGTCATATTTTTTAAAAATAATGTAAGAACTATTTAAAAAATGAATCAAGTACTTATAAAATATAAATATACATTTATGGTAATGAATTCAAATTAACGATTAGAGAGATCTATTCCTGATTTTTTGATATTTTCTTGCAAATCGGGTTCTATTATACTAGAAGGAGATGAAAGAGCGGAAACAAGGGAAGAAAGAGGGGAGAGAGGATTAGATACTCCGGCCCAGCCTAGCTTAGCCTACTCTGACCTAATTGACTAAATGGATGGGCTTGACCCGAGCCCATTAGGCAGGCTGGGCTCGGGCTTGGGCGGGACATGATGTTGTGTTCATAGTTATTAATTTCATTTTGTTTCGGTTGAAATGACCGAACTTTTATATTTCGGCCATGAATCCGAAATGAAATATATGGCATACCTTTTCGACTTTACTTTTGAGCAATATTAGGTGGCCAACAAGTGCTTTTATTAATCATAATCTTTTCTTACAAGTCATTACCGTTGATGTGGGAATAAAATAATTATAAATTAAACACTGGTTGCAAACATAAATGCTTTTGTCAAATATCAAATATACCAAATATACCTTTATAAAAACCTTCCTTCTAGATATAACACGTGCACATTTGCATCTATGGAAACGCAAGTATGCACACTTTTGTCTTTTCATAGAATGCGCCCATGCACTCAACCCCATTAGAAATTCCAATCCGTGGATTCACATAAAATCAAGCCTTTTTTTTCTTAAGGAAAATGGTGCACATTAAATGAAGAGGAAGTCCACAAAAAGCGAGCCACTTTTCCTTTATTGATTTACAAAAAACACGTTACATAAGTGATGGTACACTCACTACATTCATTGATCAATGCAACTCCCTCGCACTCATTATCCCCTAGCATAACCCTAAATTGATGCTCATTCAATTAGTTACCATGCTAGATTAATGATGTCCAAAAAAATAATGCCTTCTAAAATCTTTAAATTTGAGGGTCACAGACTAAGGGAGTCAAGTTTATCTAAAGGAGTTAAAATTTAATTTTTACATATGTAGATACGATCTAGATCTTTCAATCCCCCACCCATCCCATGATTGTTGTGACCCAAGTCAACAAAACAAAAGAGCCCAAACTATGAATCCATGAAGACACCCACTCCATAGAACAACCATATTATTAGCAATTCAAATGAAGGGAGCCATTTTGTTTCATGTAAACTCACATTTAGGATGATCTAAAAGAAAATCTGTATGTGCTAAAATCACAAGTCATATTCAATTATTTCTCTTATTTTTTGCACTTCAACTAACCTTGTCTTTTTAGACGAATTGTGTTCCATTGAAAGGAAAAAACACACACACACACACACACACACACACACACACACATTGAGGAAGCCATTTAGATGGGTACTTTCATCTTTTGAATGATAACATGCTTAACGGTAGTTTGCATAGCTTTGTCGGGTTTTCTAAATAAAGCAGGGGTAATTTGGGAGGTTAGTGGTTCTTGAGTCAACAGCTGACCACATTGATGTGGCGTCTCATTGTACACGTCATCTTCAAGGCATGCTATATTTTCTCTAGCTGTGTCCATCGAATGCTTTCATCCGAAACATACATCATCCATTTGAAAAAACCTTCATTCACATAGAAAAATGAGAATTTTTAAGGGGCATTTGGCAGCAGGTCCCTCAACAGTACATTTCTGAGCCTGTGGTCCAGGTCATTTTGTCATGAAGGCAGCAGTCCCCTTTTAATATTAAATGAGTCAAAAAGACAAAAACACCCTCTCTTTATGTACTAAATATGTCACCAAACACGTACGGCTTTGAAATATTCCGTCATACACTCCGAAATCTAAGCAAAATAGAGATTTTGAAAGCGAAGATGAAGGAAACTACAGAAAGAAGCAAATTCAACACATCAGTAACCTCGATCAACCGAATTATCTTGACTTAAATTTAATTGACTTTGACATAAGTTTATCTAAGTTTTGGTTTGAATTTATCTGAGCTTGAAATGAAATTATTTTACTTTGACAAGAATTTTTCTGAGTTTGATTTCAATTTAACTACGTTTGCTATCAATTAAACAAGGTTTCAAACGAATTTATGTGACTTTGAAAACATTTTCTTAGAGTTTTTACTGAGTTTATCTGAGTTTCTTACGAAATAATGAATTTGGTATGAAATTAAATGGATTTCACATGATTTTATTTGACTTTAAAATGTATTCAACATTGAACTTGGTTTTAAATGAGTTTTTTCTTTTTTTTTTTTAGTTTGCCGTGAATTTTAAAGTTTTGTATGTGTTATCTAACTTTGGCATAATGTTATTTGACTTTGGCATGATTTTATCTGTATTTGGTATGAATTTTTCTAAATTTGATATGGATTTATCTGTGTTTGATATGAATTTATCTGATTTTGCTGTGAATTTATCTAACTTTGATGGGAACTTATTTAACTTTGGCATGAGTTTATATGAATTTATCTGAGTTTGGTGTGAATTTATTTAACTTTAATGAGAACTTATCTAACTTTGGCATGAGTTTATATGAATTTATCTGTGTTTGAAATCATAGCCAGTTTGAAAACAAGTGTTTTGTATGTGTTATCTGACTTTGGCATAATGTTATCTGACTTTGGCATGATTTTATATGTGTTTGGTATGAATTTTTCTAAGTTTGATATGAATTTATCTAAGTTTGCTGTGAATTTATCTAACTTTGATAGAACTTATCTAACTTTGACATGGGTTTATATGAATTTATCTGTGTTTGAAATCATAGCCAGTTTGAAAACAAGTGTTTTGTATGTGTTATCTGACTTTGACATAATGTTATCTGACTTTTGCAGGATTTTATCTGTGTCTGGTATGAATTTTTCTAAGTTTGATATGAATTTATTTGTGTTTACTTTGAATTTATCTGAGTTTGCTGTGAGTTTATCTAACTTTGATGGGAACTTATCTAACTTTGGCGTGAGTTTATATGAATTTATCTGAGTTTGCTGTGAATTTATCTAACTTTGATGGGAACTTATCTAACTTTGGCATGAGTTTATATGAATTTATCTGAGTTTGGTGTGAATTTATCTAACTTTGATGGGAACTTATCTAACTTTGGCATGAGTTTATATGAATTTATCTGTGTTTGAAATCATAGCCAGTTTGAAAACAAGTGTTTTGTATGTGTTATCTGACTTTGGCATGATTTTATATGTGTTTGGTATCAATTTTTCTAAGTTTGATATGAATTTATATGAGTTTGCTGTGAATTTATCTAACTTTGATGGGAACTTATCTAACTTTAGCATGAGTTTATATGAATTTATTTGTGTTTGAAATCATAGCCAATTTGAAAACAAGTGTTTTGTATGTGTTATCTGACTTTGGCATAATGTTATCTGACTTTGGCATGATTTTATCTGTGTCTGGTATGAATTTTTCTAAGTTTGATTTGAATTTATTTGTGTTTGCTTTGAATTTATCTGAGTTTGCTGTAAATTTATCTCACTTTGATGGGAATTTATTTAACTTTGGCATGAGTTGATATGAATTTATTTGAGTTTGCTGTGAGTTTATCTAACTTTGATGAGAACTTATCTAACTTTGGCATGAGTTTATATGAATTTATCTGTGTTTGAAATCATAGCCAGTTTGAAAACAAGTGTTTTTTATGTGTTATTTGACTTTGGCATAATGTTATCTGACTTTGGCATGATTTTATCTGTGTTTGTATGAATTTTTCTAAGTTTGATATGAGTTTATTTGTGTTTGCATTGAATTTATCTGAGTTTGATGAGAATTAAGTAAATTTATCTAAGTTTGCTGTGAATTTATCTAACTTTGATGAGAACTTATTCAACTTTGGCATAAGTTTATATGAGTTTATATAAATTTATCTGTGTTTAAAATCATAGCCAGTTTGAAAACAAATATTTTGTATGGAAAGACAGTGAGTTGGAGCTAAAACCCAGATTTAAATTGCATGACACTCATTTAAATGATTAGAAGGGCAAATCAGTTATAAAAAATCTGCTGTCACATGCTTAAGGACCACCGCCCATTTAAATGGTTAGAAGGGCAAATGAGTCATAAAAAATCTGATGTCACATGCTTAGGGACCACCGCTTGAATGAATTCCATGTGCAAGGGACTCTAGGCCTTAGACATTATTGCTGTGTACTAGAGACTTTATAATACGGTACTGAGGGATCTCTCCCTAATTTATTCAATTTTTAAATACAACCCACCGCCCACAGTCTCAAGTTTGGTAATTGCTAATTACTTGATCTTGGTCATTATGTGGGCCCTCTTATGATGCAATTCTTTATATCTTCTATCGTGAATCTCATTTTATTCACATGATTTGCACACTTTCTGGTGGGCCCCGTAGGATATGTAGGATGGATATAATCTTGTCTTGTTATATTGTAATTTGTTTTATCTTCATTTTAAAAATAAAAAAATTCAAAAATATTTCGAGCAATGTAGAGCACCCTTTCAAATTAGAAAAGGTTGAGAGTATATAAACAGACCCGTGCCACTTGGAACAGCAAGGTTTTTTCGAATATGAAATTACTTTTAGAAGTGGTAAGTTTAGAGTTAGTGATGGCTGGCAGATAAGGAACCATTTATGAATGTGAGAGACATGCACTTTTGACTTCTAGCTAAATACAAGAACTTCCAGTACTAACATACCGCTAGATATTGTTAAAAGAATCACTACGCATGAAGCAAGTGAACAATCTAGCTAAAGTGGGAGGCCTCCTGGGCTGTTTGAAATTTAAGCAGGCGACTACGCACAGTTTAATAGAGAGCTATACTGAATTTAAGGAGATTAAATGAGGTTGTGGGGTTACACTCGCCAATTGTTATCATTATTCTTGTAGGCTAAGAATCCAATGCGAGGATAAAGATCATATAAAACACTATTCTATTCTTCATAGTAACCAACTATGGTTTCTATAAAAAGGATCTAATTATAGAGGATCTAACTATAGAGGCTCTTAATTTAGTTCATTATCTGTCAGATCCCGTCCTGAGTTAATTGAGATTAACTCTGGTTAAATGGAAATGAAGCCAGATAACTATGATTAATTAAGTTAACGATGGTTTATGACCAAATGGAATTGAATTCACTTAAATTGAATGAGTTTTAGACTTAAACTAAGAGAATTAGAGACTTTTCCAAAATTACGAATTCGTACGTATTTTACTGAATATGGAAATTCTTGATACCAACATGTGTATCTCAACGAGTACATTAACTTTCATAAAAGACACGAAGTCATTGGACGAGAATTAGATCAAATGGTCTTCCAATTGACTCAATTTGTAAATGAGAGGAAGAAATGGGCTTATGTGCAATTTACAAGCTTATATAAGCTAAATGAGCTTCAAAGAGCTCATTTCATTCAATCTCTAACCCTAGGCAACTTCCATGTTCTCTATTTCTTCTTCTTTCTTCATTTGCTCTCTAGCAAGCATCAAAGGTGAAGTGTAGGATTGATCCAAGTAAAGAGAATCCATCTACTTTATCTTCTCCATCATCTTCTTGAAATTCTTGAAGAAAAAACCAAGTTGAGAGGTTTTCTTCTCAATTCAAGTTAAACAAGGGACTTTTGTGAATCAAGCTTCAACTAAGGCAAGTATATACTTATGTTTATGCTTGATGTGTTGTTTTCTTTGATTGGTATAGAGATTAGAGGATTGAGCATTAATAGATACTTTTAGGGTTTAGAAGCATGGTGATGAAATGGATTGGATGTTTGTGATTTGATTAGATGAGTTATAGAAATAGATTGGACCTAAGAGTCCTATATGTTAGCTATGTATCAGATTCAGGAAAGAAAGGAAATGGATTTGAATCCATTTCAGTACAAGTACAGAACCTGATTTCTGTTCCCGCAGTTCACGCGGTTGACCGACCACATCACGCGGTCGACCGAGCATGAAGGGTCAGGTTCTTGGGAACCTGACGAAAACACTGTTTCCATTTATTGTTTACAACTACCGGTCGACCGAGCTCTGGCCGGGTCGACTGGGTACACAGGGGTAGGTCGACCTGACTCTTCCAGGTCGACAGCATTTGCAGTGTGCGGGGTCGACCGGCCCTGGCCCAGGTCGACCGAGCCAACTGAGAATTCCTTTCTGAAAGGGGTTTTTGCCCTATTTATTGATGACTTTAGGTGGTGACCAATAGGTAACCATAATGATATCTAAACCTACATAAGTGTTAGCTAAGGTTATCTAAATGCACATATTTAATTAAGTAATGCCATCCATAGTAACACGTGCATTGATAACGAACGTTTCAGTCATTTGTTTGGTTTATATAATGTTTATAATTGAAATGAGAAGTTTGGCATTACATATTGGTTTTCCCCAAGCTCTTAGAGAGCTATACGAAACACTGAATAATGAATTGTTACTAAAAGTAACCATATACCTGTTGCAGCAGATGTAATTGGGAGTGTTCCGGAACTCCGTGGTGACACCAGTGCTCTCTGATCAAGACACTGGGAAGATCCCACCTTATTGGACCGAAAGGTCATAGACTGAAAAGTCAATGAATTGAGAAGCCATCCATAAGCTACATAATGGACTGAATAGTCCCACTGATAAGTCATCTCATAAATACTTAAATTAACAAGTGAATTGAATATGAGAATTGAAATGAATGAGTGTAAGATTACTTCCTTTGGGAAGAATCAAATTGAATGGAAACCAATACTATTGTAGTTGCCAAACTTACGATTGTTGATACTGTCTTTGTTTTATACAGAATATTGAACTAGAATGGAATTGTTTAGAACCGTTAAATCAATGAATTGACAGGAATATCATTGTGGCATAAATCTGTATATACATTATTGAACCGTCGTGTTCTCTGTGTTATTGATGATGTTACACGCCCAGTTACCTGTACCGGTCCCGTAGAGGCCGTACCGCCAGCGAAAGAGGCCCATCCGATACCTCCAGGAGGTTTAATCGAATGGACATGATCTGAGGGCGAATACGTAGGAACTGTTTAAGAATGTTTTTGATGTATATTCATTTTGTATGGTAAACAATGTCCCCTGCATTATATTCTGAAGATGCAGTGGTTGACTTAAGTAGAATGTAATGATGTGTATTAACTTACTTTACTTTACGTAAAGGACATTTTGTTTTAAATGTTTCGTCAATGTATACATGTATGTATTTCCGCAATTGTACATTGACAGGTACGTACGTATGCAAGATCCCTTGTGGACTTCGTCTTAACTTCGGTTAATTCGGGGTTTACGGGAGTAAGTATGATTATCATCGCGACCCGAGGTTAATTCCTGATTACTCTGATTTTGGGCTCGAGTCGTGACATACTTATTGTATGGTATCAGAGCAAATTTAAAAAAAGCTAGAATATGAAATTCTAAAAGACTTAGTGAATCTAAGAACGAAGTGAGGAACGTTACGTTTAGAACAAATCCAACTCAGGATTGATGTTTACTGCTTTCACTATATGTGAATTATATGCGATGGAAGTGTATAGATTTGTGTTTCTTACATTCCGTATTGTTTACAGCATGACTTCTGGATCAGGCTCTGGAAATAATGACTTTGTGCCAGTCACACCTATTCCTTCTCAATCTGATGCTGATGCTAGGTTCGCTGCTATATTAGAGCAGCTAGCCAAGAGTAATGAACAGATAGCCAAGAGCCATGAGGCACAGATGGGTATGCAGACCCAGTTATCTGCTTTGTTCGAATTGCAGCAATCTCAAGCACAGATACCCCCGGTAATACCAGTCCAACCACCACCTCATGTTGAGACTCAAGTAGTGTTTCAGCATAAGGACAAAGATCCCCATGTTATTTTTGAGCGGTTTTGTAAGAGATAAGCCACCGAGTTTCATGGGACTGAAAGTGTGATACAGGCTGATGAATGGCTGGACCATATTGAAGATGTGTTTGAGACAGTAGTCTGCACTCAAAAGCAGAGAGTGTTGCTTACCTCCACTATGTTTAGGGGGGAGCAAATACATGGTGGAAAAGTGTCAAAGATAGGTTTCAGGCAATGCCAACTGAAGGAATATGGGAAGCTTTCAAGAAACAGTTTCAAAGGAAGTTTGTCCCAGAACATTGATGGACCCGATTCTTCCCTCTCTCCCGCTGCCTCCGCCCCGGGTCTTTCGGGGTACGGCGGAGGGGAGGAGAAGAAAAGATAAGGGTATCAACATCTTTCTTTTTTTTGTACGGGTATGCCAATTTCACTTTTCTACTTGGAATTTAGGAACGGTGATCCAAAGATCCACCTTCACAAGTAGAAAGGGGAAATGAAACTTTTTCTAGTTTTTATTGCACACATATTTTAAGAAAAGAGACAAAAGGGTTTTTTTTTTTGAATGCCGTGAAAGGCGATTTCATTTGTTGCCGTGAAAGGCGATTTTGCCGTAAAAGGCGATTTACAAGTCTTATCCATTATGAAAGACAAGAATTGTGATTTTTGTCTCTAAAAGAAAAATAAAGTACAATAGAAATCAAGAAAAGGAATCTGACTTCTCATTCGATTGTGGGGACACGTTCAGATCGACGGTCGCGAGTCATGTATGGGCTCCTCCATCGTCCATGCAGATGAGAACACGATACTTGGATTCTTGGCTTGGCTTTTTAACCTCAGATTTTTAAAGGACAAAGACCAAGAGAAGGTCTTGTATCCGATAAAAAGCTAAGTAAACGGGCTGAAAAGCCACGTTTTAGCCATGTTGGTAGAAGAAGGGAGGTCCTTGGGGGGGTGGCCCCCCAAGGGTGCTTCAATCACCTTTTGGTGGTCTTTGCAGTAGAGTTGCAGGAGTTCTGAATTTTCCGGGCAATTCTCTGGATTCTTTTTCCGTTCTTCGTCTCCTTTTTTCTTTCTGATCCCCTTTTCCTTTGGAATGCCCTCCTATTTATAGGCCTTTGGTAGCCATTTAGGAGGGTTTATGAGCATTGAATGTATTAATGCTCATAATGGGAGGAGTTACAAGTTTTAAAGTATTTGTTTTGTAACTCCTTTTTCCTTGAATCTGATTGGCCGATGGAGAATAATGAGCTTTTAATTGCCTTTAATCCCCATCATGGGAGGAGTTTCATGGCTTTAATGCCATAAATCCTCTGACTTGTAACTCCCATTTGCTTGCTTTTGATTGGGCCGTCCAAAATAATGAGTTAATGACCGCATTAACTTGTCATAAAACAGGTCATTTATCCTCATTAATTGGTCGCCAAGTCGCTTGAAGAGTCGCGGGCCGCGCCGCGTCTTTTCGAATTATTCTTGCGATGATCGCCGGTGGATCCACATGTTGTTTGATGTCGGATGGAGATGCAATTTCAGACATTGATTAATATCAACGTGCCGGCAACATCTGTCCTGTCGATTTCACGATCGGACGGGCAGAAAGTGTGCTTTCTTTGTCGGTCGGTTGGCGATTTCGAGGCATCTAATGATCATCCAATGATTTTGGCTGCGAATCCGTGATGTTGACGAAGATCGACGGATTTCATGCACGAAAAATCAGATTTTGGAAAAATCACAGGGGCCAATCAACTCGAAACGCTAAAAGGACCCGAAAAAAGGGGTTTCTGGCGACTTTTGGGTCGCCGGAATTCCATGGTCGCCGGCGACCATGGGCTGGCGACCTTGGGCCATGGTCGCCGACCATGGGCTTTGGGCCCATTTCTCGGCCGCCGTTCGGTCACCTTTTCTTCGCCGTTTTTTGATCTTTTTTCATTCTTTTTTATTCTGTATTTTTTCTGACATTTCCCCTCATTTATTGGCCTGATTCTCTTGAAGAAAACCCGACGAGAAGCCACGCAAATCGGAGCACAAAGTTTCCTATTTTTCTGGAAAGCCGAAGACTTTGTTGTGCGGTTTTGCCGATTTTTTGTCAAGCATTGAAACTAGGCCAAACGATGTCGGAATGACCTGAAATTCGACGTGGAGCTTCTTGAGCAGTAGATAGGACCAACCATAGGCTTTGGTTTGAGTTTTGAAGCCGTTCAGGGTCCCGCAAATGCTCGCCTTGATTTCGCCATGAGAGAAATGCCGAGCTTTGACCTGTGGTCAACCGATGTCCGATTGACCTGAAATTTGACAGGGAGCCTCCTGAGTAGTAAGTAAGACCAACCATGGGCTTTGGTTTGAGTTTTGAAGCCTTTTGGGGTCCCGCAAATGCTCGCCTTGATTTCACCTCGATGACAATGCCGAGCTTTGAAACTAGGCCAAACGATGTCCGTTTGACCTAAAACTTGACAGGGGACCTATTGGAGTCATTTTGAGATGATCCATTAGCTCCAATTTGAATGCCATGATTCCGGGGTGCTCCGCTGCCAGTAGGCCTATTTTTGCTTCCCGAGAGTTGATGAAGGGTCAAACGTTGTCCGTTTGACTTGAAATTTGGCATGGGGCCTTTTGGAGGTATTCTGAGACCATCCGTAGGCTCTGATTGAAGTTTTGAAGTCTTCGACACTGTCGCTGCCGGGAGCTCCTGTCTGGCTGTCGGAGGAGTGAAGTTAGGCCAAATGATGTTGAAATGGCCCGAAACTTCGTGTGTACCCTTGTTTTGGCTGCTTTGAAGGATCTTGCAGTTTTTGTTTGATTCTGACAAGATCTGGTGCTTGAAGTGGCGCCTTCCTATTTATGGCAGGATGTGGCTCCATGTAGCTTTTGGTGTTGAAGGGACATAGTGACATTTTTGGTGTCAACAAATGCCCCCTCGAGGTACAGCGACGAGGTGTGCAGCTCTAGCAGTCGGTGTGCCTCGAAGAGAATTTGAAGGAGATCTTCTTGCTTGACCAAGAGTCTTGAGCGTTTTTCTTTTGATGGAGTTGCTTTTTGAGCTTCCAATGGATTTCGCGGTAACGAGATAGGCCATGTACCGTCTCAAGGCAAGGATTTTGAAATGACATTTGGATGTGGGTTTTTGGTTTTGGGTTTTCCCTTTTAACCTTGTGAACCTAAAGGCTTTATGTGGCGCATTAGGTGGTTAAGAAGGTTTTTTGGTTTTTGACCTTGTGACCTAACAGGCTGTATGTGGCGAGTTAGGGGGTCGGGATTTTGGTTTTTGGTTTCGGTCTTGTGACCTAACAAGCTGTATGTGGCAAGTTAGGGGACCATGGTTTGGTTTTTGGTCACTCTTTGGGACAATTTTGGGTCCATTGGAGTGGTTTGGTTTTTTGTGGAATGTCAATTTCAAGATTGTGGCTTGATTTGGTGCATGGGGTTGGATGGTTTGGGTTTCTTTTGGAAGCTTATGAAGCTTGGAATTTTTGTATGGTCCAATCAACTCAAGAGAGGCATGGAACCATTGTTGTATGCTCCTGGTAAGAGAAATTTTGACTAAAAGCCACTTTTAGTGCCTAGGTGGTCAAACCTGGCTCATATGGGCTAACCCATGGGACCTTAAGCTTTTAAGAATGGCTTAGATCTCATGTGGTGTCATGTTGTAAAGAATATCTAAAAATATCCCTTTTGTGTAGAGAATATCTAAAAATATCCTTACTTGGAGAGAATCTCTCAAGTTTCCTTGATTTTGGGAGAGATTTTCTCAAAGTTTCTCAAATCCCCTTTCTTTTTTGGAGAGAATTTCTCAAGAATCTCCTCTTTAGGAGAGAATATCTCAAATCTCCCTTTCTTTTAGGAAGTTTGCTAATTTTTAGCACTTACCTCCTTGCTTTTCTCCTCCTTTCCTCTTTTGGTTTGCTTTTTCTATAAAAGCAATGGAGATGGGTTTTCTTTCTCTTGTTGCTTTCTTTTTGCAAAAACCTTCAAGAGTGCTCCAAGATAAAGAATTTCTCAAGGATCTTCAAGTTTCTTCTTCTTCTTCTCCATGGCTTCAAGTAGGTCTTCTTTTTCCAAGAAAAACCACATGTAGATGTAGAAAAGTTTCCTTTTCTTTCTTTTTTTTTTCTTCTTTTCTTTTCTTTTCTTTTCTTTCTCTTTTTTTTTCACGTGTTTTCTTTTCCTCTTTTTTTTTTTTTTTTTTTTTTTTTTGCACACGTTCTTTTTTTTCTCTTTTTTTTTTTCTTTCCCTTTTTTTTTGCTCTTTTTTTTTGTGTGTGTTGTACGGACAGGTCCGTACGGACCTGGCCGTACAGCCACATGGCCTGTGGGCCACGTCCCATGGGCCAACCCTTTTTTCTCTCTCTCTCTTTTTTTTGAAGAGGTTTTTTTTTTTTGTTCTTCTCTTTTTTTTTCTTTTTCTTTTTTTTTTGCTCACCATGATATGAGGTATATGCAATTCAAGATGATCATGCATTCTTTCTTTTTTTTTTTTTTTTTTTTTTAATGCATCAAGATAAAAGGCTAGAATTTCTAGGTCAAGCCAACATGGATTTTGACTTAGACAAAGTTTGATTGGTTTTGTCCAAATTGGGTTGGAGTCGGTCAAACTTTTGTCAAAGTTTTCCTAGCATCTAATGCATGATGGTTTTATGCATGATTTTTGGTAAATGGAATTGGGAGCATGATGATGCATACCTCGAATTTTCTTGCAAGTCTTGGGATTTTTGGAGCTTGCAGCAATGTTGAGCCCACTTCTCCAGTCTCGCAGAATTTTGAGGAGCTTTGCAAGTTTTGGAATTTTGAGCTCGCAGCAATGTTGAGCTCTTTTCTGATCTTGCGAAGATTTGAGAAGAAAGGCTTGATCTCGCAGCAATGTTTGAATTCGAGTCTTCTTCGAGAATCCTTCATTGATTATGAGCTCGCAGCAATGTTGAGCTCATCTTCAAGCTTTCTTTTTTTTTTTTTTTTTCGGGGTGCCTCCCTTTTCTTCGAAATTGCCCCGGAACCATGCCAAAATTTCGTTAGGATTTTTTTTAACAAAATTCTGTCATTTGGTGCTTGATTTCTTCCTTTCTGACTTTTGCAGGTGGTTCCTCCAGAACGAACAAGGGTAAGGGCCTTGTTACTGATGCACCTCGCCGATCTGCCAGATCTTCCAATGCGGCCGTTCAACAGGAGTGGGAAGAGGTCCGTTATGTGGAGACTAACTTGGAAGAATGTGACTCGCTCAACCGAGATGAGATGAGACAGCGATTGATCGCTCTCAAGGATGAGGAGTTTTATAAAATTATGGCAAGCAATCGTCCTTGGATCATGGACGATCAGAGCGTTGTGCCCAAGCCTACCTTTTTCTTTGGTGACGCTGTCCCTGATGACTCGTCATTCCAAAGGAGATGCTTTCAGTTCTCTTACACAGCTGATGGTGAGGAGAGAACTATTTCTACCCGATCGACTTTTGATCGCACTATCTCGATCATGAGTCTTTCTCCCACATGCTCTAAAAGAGAAGATCCTCCAAGCTGGGTGAAGAGGACCAATGCGGTCAAGACCGGGATTTTTGTTGGCGGCCCTCCCTGTTATGCAGAGAAGTTGCCTGTCCATATGGACATGTTAATGCCAGCCAGCGGCTACCAAGGTTCTGATCATCCATCAGTCGATTTGAGACCGGTGGGCCTTGGCATTTTTAGCTGTGACGGTAGTAATTGGGTGAACCCCTTTCGGCTTCGCGGCCGCTTCAGTGCTGACTCGGGCTGGGAGTCATGGACTGATCACATCCTGCAGATTGGTGGCGCCATTCTGAAGGAGGCTGAGGTTTTTGATGCGGTTCGCGCTTTTCGGCAAACCGTCGTTTTCTCCGATGATGCCTTCATGGCCATGTTGGAGTCTTTCCTTCCGCAGACCAACACCTTCGTTGTCGCGAATGGTGAAATTGGTTTTTCTTTGAAGGAGTTGAGCGCTACCACCGGGCTGCCTATCCTCGGAAAACTCTATGAGGAGTTTATGCCTATTGACAGTGTCCTTGAGGAGCAGTCAAAGGAGTTCAGGCTTCTGTACTTTCAGCTCGTCGCCTTCTACAATTTTTTGAAGGAGAAGGAGGGCTCGAAAGTCCGATGCAGTAGTTGGAGGAGTCTCAGCTCTTTGTCTTCCAACTTCTTTGACGGTGGGGATGCTTCTGAGAGTATGTCCGAGGAGGGTAGGGCTAAGAACCCTAAGAAGATCTCCGCTATGCGAGAAAATTTGAGGGATTTTCTTACAAGCACAGACGCCATTTGTTCTGACATTGCGCTGCGGAGAGATCTCGCTGTTTAACTCACTTACTGGCTAGGTGAGGCAGTTTTTGCTGGAGGAGATGGAACGCACATCAGGCCGCACTGTATTTTTCCGGCTTGTCAGATGGTGTTCGGAGAGCAGCTTGCTTTGGTGCCTGCTCTTTACTACTATTTGTGTATCGAATTGCAGGCTGCTGCTTTCTTGGTTCGGCTTGGGCTCCCTATGAATAGGGTATTTTCAGCCCATATCTTCTATTCGTGGTTTGTGTACCACTGTCCGGGCTTCCACTGTTTAGGCGCTGCACAGGATGATGACCCGTTTATGATTCGGTTGGCTAGAGGGAAAGCTGTTTCCGAATCTCTTTTATCTGCCCGTTTGAGGATCCGACGGTTCAGGGACGTCGAGATGGGGCAGTCTTCAGTCAAGCTTTCTCCCGGTCTGCGGAAGAAGGCTTTTGATTTTGGTGTCTCCTGTGATTCCACCAGAGCGGGGTCGGGAAGACACTATTCTTTGACGAACACAGAGAAGGGATGGCTTTTTAACATACGTGTTGGTACGATGGTGTACCGTCGACATCTTTTTGTTGACATCCAGCCGTATGTTCCTTCTCGTTTTGCGTTGCAGTTGGGCTTTTCCCAAGGCGTTGTAGGAGCGCCTTCGAGCATGATGAAGCATTTTGGGAGTCTTCAGGATGGAAGGAACGCATGGGCTTTTTACAGTGCGGAGGACACTACCGCCATGATTTCCTATCCTGAGCTGCCCACTTTCCGGACCGCTGGCTTCACGAAATGGTTCGCGGAGAGCTTTTCAGTGTACCGGGGGCTTTCCAAGAAGGAGCTCAATGTCAAGCAATCTTCCGGGAAGGGTCTTGGTAGATCAGACGGCGTTCGGCGAGAGGAGGTTTTGGCCTTCCTTTCTGGAGAGAAGCATAGGATAGGCTTTCTCAAGGGCCGGGATGTCGTCAGATCTGGAGCTGTGCAAGAGGTACCTGGTGAGGTCCTGAGACAGCTGGAGGAGGAGGAAGCTGAAATCGACGCTTGGAGGCAAGCGGAACGAATGAGGACTTCCATGGGGTCCACTGGCAGGAGCGGACCATCCAGTGAGGACTCTGGTGAGAAGCCTGACTTTGATAGCGGGGTAGGTTCTTCAGGTAAACCGACCCGCAGGAGCAAGAGGAAGAGAGGGCAGTACCGTCATAAGAAGCAGTGCGAAGATTCTCCTGACGTGGAAGTCCCTCTTACCATTGATGAGGAGGTCTCGGGGGATGCTGAAGAGCCTCCAGAGAAGAGGAGTCGAGAGGAAAAAGCCGATGATGGTATGATCCTTTCCCTTTCTTTTTCTACTTCTCTCTTTTTTTGTTCTTTGAGAGATTTCTGTTTTAGGTCCACTGCTTTCTTTTCTTTTTGCAGAGGATGATGATTTGGCGATGCCTGAGGCCCCGGCCGATGAGGCGGCGACGGATCCGACTATGGCATCTGAGGAAGAGCCAAGGGACTCTGGAGTAGACCCAGAATCTTCTCCTGGTACGACTTCGTTACTTCCCCCTTTTTTTGGCATTTTCTTTTCTTTGCTAAATTTTGCTGACGTTTCTCCCCCCCTTTTTTTTGTCAGCTGATTTGCCAGAGGACTCTGACGACTTCGAGCCATCCATGGATGTAGCTTTCTGCGACACTTCGGACGAGCTTATGGAGACAGAAAGCACTCCACCGGTCGTCAGAGAAGGTATTTCAAAGCAATAGTCTTGATAATCAGAATTTTTTTTTGACAAGATCATGTTCATACCTTTCCTCTTCTGGCAGGTTGTGAGGTGACAGGAGAGGTTCCAATGTCTTCCTCGGAGCCTGAACAGGAAATACCGGCGGCTGGTCCAGAAGTAGAGGCTTCTTCTACCAGTTTTGATGCGGCAGAAGTGCAAACACATGATGATATCCCATCTTCTGGCGCTCCGACTGGGAAGAGTCTTTCAATTTATCGCCCACTACGACCTGACATGGGCAGTCAGTCAGCGGAGCATGGCGAGTCTTCATCTGGGCCCTCTCTTCAATTTGCAAAGAAGGTCTTGAAGAGTGTACTGAGCTCCTGGGTTGAGACTCTTTCTTCTGGTCACTTGGAAGCTGGCTTTGGCATGGTCAAGCACGTGCGAGACATCCTTGCTGACAGCGCAGAGGTTGGTCTGGATATCACCAATGCCAAGGCTTTCGTTGATGGAGTCATTGCATTGGGCGATAAGTGGAGCAAGACTAAGAACTCCCCAAGTGATGACTTTTTCAACGAAATGTTTCTGAAGCCTTCCAGCGAGGTCAAATCGGAAGTGAATGAGATTTTGAAGGCTCGGAAGCAGCTCATTCGGGAGAGGAACGACACCGAACTGGCTATTATCGAGCTATCAAAAGACCTGAGCCACCTCGATAAGGAGATCAACGAGACTAGGCAGCGTCTCGAGTTGTTAGAAGAACAGACTGCTGCTAAATGGACTGCTGTTCTTGAAGCTCGTGCCAGAGAAAGCACTCTGATCCGTCAGGTTGAAGAGGTTGACGGAGATCTCCGAAGGAAGACTCAGGAGCATGAGCGATGACAACTTCTTTGGGAGGAATTCCCTCGTACTGAAGATGGATCGCGGTTTTCTGCCGCATTTTATGGCGGCATCTTGAAGAAGCGTGGCCTGGAAGCTTTGGAGGCTGAGGCCAAAAGTCTGCTCGAGGACCTTAGTCTTTGGTTGAAGACTATGATGGACTGAGCTTTTGACAAACTTTCTTCTTTCATTTTTTTGGTACCTCTATGTATAAACATTTTGGCACTATGTTTTTTTTTTTTGTATCCCCTTGTTCTACTTAAATTCTTTTTTGTTGAAAATAAGCAAAAGTTGAATGGGAATGTTTGTTTGAAAATCTTGATCGAAAGGTTATCATTTTGTGAAAATCTTTTGTCAAAAGTGTTGTTTTGGCATGAAAGCCATATTTTGTGGCACAAAGCCTGGTTTTTGATGGCTTGAAAGCCGAAAATTTTGAGGTGGCATGAAAGCCGATTTTGGTGGCGTGAAAGCCGATGTGGCATGGAAGCCGATTTTGGCATGAGAGCCGATTTTTTGTTTTTGGCGTAAAAGCCGAATTTTGGCATGAGAGCCGATTTTTTTGTTTCTGGCGTAAAAGCCGGATTTTGGCATGAGAGCCGAATTTTTTGTTTTTTGGCGTAAAGTCTTTTTGGCGTAAAAGCCAGGTTTTTGGTTTTCAAAAATGCAAGTATCGACTAAGAGTCGCCTCCCTGCTGAATGGTATTGCAAGTATCGATGGAATGTCGCCTCCTTGCTCATTCGGTTGCGAGTATCGATGGAATGTCGCTTCCTCGCGAAGTTGGGTGCAAGTATCGACTAAGCGTCGCTTCCCTGCTTTTTCTTCAAAAATTTTGTTTTGCGGGTATCGATGGAATGTCGCCTCCCCACGATTTTTGAAATTTGAGGTTTTTTCGAACCTTTGTTTTTCTTTTGAAATTTGGGTTGTGGATATCAACTGGAATGTTGCGTCTCCACGATTTTTTGAAATTTTGCAAGTATCAACGAGGTGTTGCTTCCTTGCGATTTTGAGGTTTTGGAAGTATCGAATGGGGTTCGCATCCTTCCAATGGGTTTTTGCGAGTATCGACTTGACATCGCTTTCCCGATTTTTGTTTTTAGACACGAGGGTCGTAAATTTTGACCTAAAACCATTTTTGGCGGTAAAAGGTAAGGCGGACTAGGGTGGAAATTCCTAAGTCCTGATTTTTGTTTCAAACCAAGAATTTTGGGTTCAAGGATCGAAAATTTTGGTTAAGTTTGGGAAGAGGCTCCTAAACTTAGATTTTTGGATTTTGATTTTCTTTTGAACAATGAAACGATGAAAGTAAGCATTGTTTTGAAAGTTCAACATAAAGGTGAAAATTCCAAAAGGAGTGGGTTTGACGAGCAAGTACCTAGAAATAGGCTTTGGCCTTGCAGGCGTCGCTCTGACCCAGTGGAGGAAGTCTTCAAGGGTAGTACCGCTTCAAGAACTTGCCGTTGATGGGCAGCATACATCTATCACCTTCCATGTTTAGAAGTGCGTATGCGCCATTGGAGAAGACTTGGTCGATGACGAAGGGTCCCTCCCATTTTGGTTCAAATTTGCCTTTGGATTTGTGAGCGAAAACCATCGGCCTTTTCACCGCAAGAACCAAGTCACCCTTTTTGTGGGCGCGTTGCCTGACCTTTTTGTCGAAAGATCCAGCCATGCGTGCTTGGTAGAGCTCAATGCTTTGGAGTGCCTCGAGCCGTCTCTCATCGAGATTGTCCAGCTCTTGGAGTCTTAATTTGACATTGCTTTCTTGCGTCATGTCATTTTGTAGAGATACCCTTAAGGAAGGAATTTGTACCTCTAAAGGGACAACAGCTTCGCATCCATAGACCAAGGAGAATGGCGTGCTATGGGTCGGTCCTCGAACGGTGGTTCGGTAGGCCCACAAAGCTTCGGATAGTTTGTCGCCCCAGTCCCTTTTGTGGCTAGAGACCATTTTCTTGAGAATTTTGCAGAGTGTCTTGTTGAAGGCCTCTGCCAGTCCATTCGCCGCCGGATTGTACGGAGTTGAAGGACAACTTTGGATTTTGTATTTGTCGCAGAACCTGTAGAATCTGTGATCACGGAATTGTGGTCCGTTATCATGGACGAATCTTTTAGGTATGCCGAAGCGACAAATGATGTTGGTGCGCAAGAACTGAAGGACTGATGAGGTCTTCATTTCATTGAGCGCAAAAGCTTCTGACCACTTGGAGAAATAATCCGTAGCGGCGAAGATGAAGCGATGACCTTTGCTTGACGGAGGGGAGACAGGACCTACGATGTCCATACCCCAGGCTTCGAAAGGCCATGAAATTGCTGTAGGATGTAGCCATTCTGGAGGCATGTGGACATAGTCTCCATGAACTTGGCATTGTTGGCAGCGTTTAGCAAATTGCATTGCGTCAGCTACCATGGTAGGCCAATAATAACCTAACCTTTTTATCTGATCGTAGAGCTTTGGACCAGCCTGATGAGCTCCACAAAGACCAGCATGCACCTCTTTGAGAGTTTCTTTAGCTTCTTGTTGTGATAAGCAGCGTAGAAGTACTCCATTGTAGGATTTTCTGTAGAGCATCTTTGAAGGAATGTCCAGATGAAAGTTTGGGGTTCGTCTTTGAACACTTACCCGTTCTTTTGGATCTTCAGGCAGGATTCCGAACATAATATAATCAATGAACGGATCCCTCCAGTCGCCGATCGGAGGTCTGAGGATGGAGATCCGACTTCCAACCAGTTGGTGGCACTCAGCAACTGCTTGGTGTGTATTGAGGGGAGGGAGAATCCTTCTCTCACACACTGTAACTTGCATCTGTTCTCCTTCTTGGACCGCCATAGAGGCGGCGAGTCCAGCCAGGGCATCTGCACGGATGTTTTCGCCTCTACGAATGTGGGTGATATGACAGATGTCAAATTTTTGCCGAAGTGATTGTGCCTTGTTGTAGTAAGGCAACAGATCAGGCTTCCTGATTTCAAATTTCTGATTCATCTGGTTGACGATCAGTTGAGAATCCCCGAAGGCTTCTAGCACTGTGATGCCGGATTCGAGGGCGAGTTCCAATCCTACAATCAGGGCTTGGTACTCAGCTGCATTGTTTGAACATGGTTCCAGTAGCGAGAAGGCGTGTGGAATCATGTATTTGTCGGGACTAACAAAGAGGATGCCAATCCCTGATATTTGATTTCCTTTTTCACTTGTCCTGGTTGCACCGTCGAAGTACATATCCCAGGAAGCATTTGATAAGGAAGCCTCCACGTTGTAGACTGACTCGTCTGGGAGATCATCCCTGAGTGGAGAATCTTCAGGCAACGGATGCTCTGCAAGAAAGTCTGCCAGAGCTTGACCTTTGATTGCTTTTTGTGGTACATACCTAATATCAAATTGTGACAGGAGGATAGACCATTTTGCCAGTCGGGCATTGAGGGAACCTGCTTTTGTGACAAGGACCTTCAGGAGATTGATCCTCGAGATCAGGTATACTGTGTTGGACAGCAGATAGTGACGTAGCTTTTGTACAGCAAACATCACTGCAAGACATTCTTTTTCGACTGGAGAGTAGCGATGCTCTGCACCTACCAGCATGCGGCTGAGATAGTATAGAGCAGCTTCTTTTCCCTCATGATTTCCTTGTGCAAGTAGAGCTCCCAAAGAGTGGTCGAGGGCTCTTGTGTACAAGATAAATGGTTTTCCAGTTGTGGGGGCAGCCAGTACTGGAGGTTTGGTCAGGTATGACTTGATGTCTTGGAACGCAGTTTCGCATTCAGCATCCCAGACAAAGTCCACGCCCTTTTTCATTAGGCGGGAGAATGGACGGCATTTCCCTGACAGGTTGGAGATGAACCGTCGAATGTATGCCAATCTTCCTTGAAGCCCTTTTAACTGTCTCAGGGTTTTTGGGGATGGCATTTCTAGGATAGCCTTGACTTTGATAGGGTCAAGCTCTATTCCCGCTTTCCGAACTACGAATCCGAGGAACTTACCCGATGATACACCGAAGAAGCATTTTAGGGGATTCATTCGCAGTTTGTGCCTGCGTAGTCGGAGGAAGACTTCTCGAAGATCTTTGAGATGGTCTTCTTTCTTTTTGCTTTTGACGGCGAGGTCATCAACGTAGCATTCGACCGTCTTATGCTGCATATCTTGGAATATCTTCATCATAGCCCTCTGATATGTCGCACCAGCATTTTTCAGACCAAATGGCATTACAGTGTAACAATACACGCCAAATGGGGTCCGAAATGATGTGTGTCTTTCATCTTCAGGATGCATTTTTATCTGATTGTACCCAGAGAAACCATCCATGAATGTCATCCGCTCGAATCCACAGGTGTTGTCGATCATCACCTCCGGTATGGGGAGCGGAAATTCATCTTTAGGACATGCATTGTTCAGGTCTCTATAATCAATACAGACCCTAATCTGCCCATTTTTCTTTGTCACTGGGACGATGTTGGCCAACCATTCAGGATGCTGTTCCTCGCGGATGAAGCCAACGTTTTTGAGTTTCTGAACTTCTTGTTCAATTTTGTCCATTATGTCAGGACGAAATCTTCTTTGGCCTTGTTTGACAGGCTTGATATCTTTTTGTAGATTGAGTTTGTGAACTGCTATTTTGGGGTCTAAACCAGGCATTTCAGCGTAAGACCATGCAAAACAATCAACAAACTCACGAAGAAAAGCGATATACTCGGGTAACTCATCATCCTTTATATTCTTGCTTATGAATACAGGACGTGGGCTATCTGGCGTTCCCAAGTCTATCTTTTGAACAGAATCTTCTGTTGGAAGACTTGAAGGTGGTTCCTCCATAATATTTTCGGAGGCTTCCAACTCAACAAGACCTTCCGGAGTTTCAAAGGTTCTCAGACCAAGGCTGTGCTTCTGACCATGGGTCTTCTTGATCGGCACTCTTCTCAAGACTTGCTATGAGATGGTCCCAACATCCCTGTTGAAACTGGATCGAAGTATGGCACTTCTTTTGGAGATGATGG
>QPKB01000171.1:51423-64192 GCA_003546025.1 Camphora micrantha
ACAAACACAGATAAAATCATGCCAAAGTCAGATAACATTATGCCAAAGTCAAATAACACATAAAAAAACACTTGTTTTCAAACTGGCTATGATTTCAAACACAGATATAATTCATATAAACTCACGCCAAAGTTAGATAAGTTCCCATTCAAAGTTAGATAAATACAGCAACTCACAGCATATTCACTTAGTAAATTCAACATAACATGCCAAAGTCAGAGAACACATATAAACGGCTATGATTTCAAACAGTCATATAAACTCATGCCAAAGTTAGAATCAAAGTTAGATTCATACAGCAAACTCAGATAAATTCATATAAAATGCCAAGAAACATCATGTCAATAGTCAGATTAACAACACTACCAAAACACTTGTTTTCCAAAACGGCTATGATTTCAAACCAAGCATAAATTATTATTAAACCCACTGTCCAAAGTTACAGATAAGTCTCTATCAAAAGTTAGATAAATTTCACAGCAAATTAGATAAATTCATATCAAACTTAGAAAAAATCATACCAGACACATATAAAATCATGCCAAAAGTCAGATAACATTTGTCAAAAGTCAGATAACACATACAAAACACAAACTGGTTGATTCACAGATAAATTCTGGCTATGATTTCAAAGTTAGATACAACACAGATAAATTCATATATAACTCATGCCAAAGTCAGATAACATTAGATAAGTTCTCATTAAACAGTTATAAATAAATTTCACACCAAACTCAGATAAATTCATATAAACTCATGCCAAAGTTAAATAAGTTCCCATCAAAGTTAGATAAATTCACAGCAAATCAGATAAATTCATATCAAACACAGATAAATCCATATCAAATTTAGAAAATTCATACCAAATACAGATTAAAATCATGCCAAAGTCAAATAACATTATGCCAAAGTTAGATAACACATACAAAACTTTAAAATTCACGGCAAACTAAAAAAAAAAAAGAAAAAACTCATTTAAAACAAGTTCAATGTTGAATACATTTTAAAGTCAAATAAAATCATGTGAAAATCCATTTAATTTCATACCAAATTCATTATTTCGTAAGGAAACTCAGATAAACTCAGTAAAAACTCTAAGAAAATGTTTTTCAAAGTCACATAAATTCGTTTGAACCTTGTTTAATTGATAAGCAAACGTAGTTAAATTGAAATCAAACTCAGAAAAATTCTTGTCAAAGTAAAATAATTTCATTTCAAGCTCAGATAAATTCAAACCAAAACTTAGATAAACTTATGTCAAAGTCAATTAAATTTAAGTCAAGATAATTCGGTTGATCGAGGTTACTGATGTGTTGAATTTGCTTCTTTCTGTAGTTTCCTTCATCTTCGCTTTCAAAATCTCTATTTTGCTTAGATTTCGGAGTGTATGACGGAATATTTCAAAGCCGTACGTGTTTGGTGACATATTTAGTACATAAAGAGAGGGTGTTTTTTGTCTTTTTGACTCATTTAATATTAAAAGGGGACTGCTGCCTTCATGACAAAATGACCTGGACCACAGGCTCAGAAAATGTACTGTTGAGGGACCTGCTGCCAAATGCCCCTTAAAAATTCTCATTTTTCTATGTGAATGAAGGTTTTTTCAAATGGATGATGTATGTTTCGGATGAAAGCATTCGATGGACACAGCTAGAGAAAATATAGCATGCCTTGAAGATGACGTGTACAATGAGACGCCACATCAATGTGGTCAGCTGTTGACTCAAGAACCACTAACCTCCCAAATTACCCCTGCTTTATTAGAAAACCCGACAAAGCTATGCAAACTACCGTTAAGCATGTTATCATTCAAAAGATGAAAGTACCCATCTAAATGGCTTCCTCAATGTGTGTGTGTGTGTGTGTGTGTGTGTGTGTGTTTTTCCTTTCAATGGAACACAATTCGTCTAAAAAGACAAGGTTAGTAGTTGAAGTGCAAAAAAATAAGAGAAATAATTGAATATGACTTGTGATTTTAGCACATACAGATTTTCTTTTAGATCATCCTAAATGTGAGTTTACATGAAACAAAATGGCTCCCTTCATTTGAATTGCTAATAATATGGTTGTTCTATGGAGTGGGTGTCTTCATGGATTCATAGTTTGGGCTCTTTTGTTTTGTTGACTTGGGTCACAAACAAATCATGGGATGGGTGGGCGATTGAAAGATCTAGATCGTATCTACATATGTAAAAATTAAATTTTAACTCCTTTAGATAAACTTGACTCCCTTAGTCTGTGACCCTCAAATTTAAAGATTTTAGAAGGCATTATTTTTTTGGACATCATTAATCTAGCATGGTAACTAATTGAATGAGCATCAAATTTAGGGTTATGCTAGGGGATAATGAGTGCGAGGGAGTTGCATTGATCAATGAATGTAGTGAGTGTACCATCACTTATGTAACGTGTTTTTTGTAAATCAATAAAGGAAAAGTGGCTCGCTTTTTGTGGACTTCCTCTTCATTTAATGTGCACCATTTTCCTTAAGAAAAAAAAGGCTTGATTTTATGTGAATCCACGGATTGGAATTTCTAATGGGGTTGAGTGCATGGGCGCATTCTATGAAAAGACAAAAGTGTGCATACTTGCGTTTCCATAGATGCAAATGTGCACGTGTTATATCTAGAAGGAAGGTTTTTTATAAAGGTATATTTTGGTATATTTGATATTTGACAAAAGCATTTATGTTTTGCAAACCAGTGTTTAATTTATAATTATTTTATTCCCACATCAACGGTAATGACTTGTAAGAAAAGATTATGATTAATAAAAGCACTTGTTGGCCACCTAATATTGCTCAAAAGTAAAGTCGAAAAGGTATGCCATATATTTCATTTCGGATTCATGGCCGAAATATAAAAGTTCGGTCATTTCAACCGAAACAAAATGAAATTTATATAACTATGAACACAACATCATGTCCCGCCCAAGCCCGAGCCCAGCCTGCCTAATGGGCTCGGGTCAAGCCCATCCATTTAGTCAATTAGGTCAGAGTAGGCTAAGCTAGGCTGGGCCGGAGTAATCTAATCCTCTCTCCCCTCTTTCTTCCCTTGTTTCCGCTCTTTCATCTCCTTCTAGTATAATAGAACCCGATTTGCAAGAAAATATCAAAAAATCAGGAATAGATCTCTCTAATCGTTAATTTGAATTCATTACCATAAATGTATATTTATATTTTATAAGTACTTGATTCATTTTTTAAATAGTTCTTACATTATTTTTAAAAAATATGACTCATGAGTGTCATACTTTTGCATTGACTTTATGGATTCTAACCATACGGCTGCCCTTAGACAAAACATATGACAAAAAACAGTTGAAGTTTAAATATTTTTCCGCAAAGCTATTCATCTAAAAAATGTGGGATATTACACGATCGTAAATATTGCATAATGTTATATGTGCGATACTGCATAGGCCTAAAGTATTGAACCATCAACCTTATAAAAAAATTATTTAAACTTTAAACTAAAATATCGAACTATCAACCATATCAAAAATATTGAAACTTTAAACAAAAATGTCAAACCATTAACCTTATCAGAAATATTTAAACTTTAATTGTTATGAGGCAAATGTCAAATCTAAGGACAGCTTGAGCAGTTTCGAGGCAATTCTTATAGAGATGGATTTTCCCATAACATTACTAAATTTTGATTATTTCTCCACAGCTACAATTATTGAACTTAAGGACGAAAATTCCCTTGATTGTTCAATATTACATAAAGTTAATATAAATTGTGCAATATTGCATTAATTTATTCGTTTCCTTTGACTATGCGATGCAACATTAAATTATAAATTTTGTGCTTTCGCACAAATTTATTCTTTTTAACCTAAAAAATGGGTTGTTTCCTCTATATTCTTTTTTTTTTTTTTTTAATTTTCTAAACCTCTATCTTTTAGTTTCTTTTCTTTGACTTTATCCTTTTACATTGCCTATACATATAGATGTCACCTAGCAGTGTCATGGGCCATGCCGGCACGGCTGGCCAGGGGGCTCGGCTCAGAACGGCCAGTCGGCATGGCATGGTTCATGCCGTGACTGAGTCATGCTGGGTCGTGCTGTGCATCCATGTGTTTTGTGCCATGCGGGTTCGTCTCATTGGTTACCTTTTGGGTTTAAGAAACAAAGGTCTTACACTTAAAAAAAAAAGAAAAGATGCACACAAAGAAGAGTATGGCACACAAATTTAAGTACTTCGGTCAAACTAGACCTACTCCACTGAGAAGACAACCATTTGAATCTTTTCTACTTGAATATTTTTTAATAGGATTATCTTTAAAACCTTTACAATCTTTTCGGATAATATAAATATAAAAAATAAAGACTATAATTTTTTATATTTACACGAAGAAAAGGGAAAAAATAGACTTGTAATCCACTAATGTATTTGGCTGGACCATAATCTTCAATTGTTTCCATCTCCTGGTTTTTTTTGTCAGCCAAGTACCAATCTCATAGGCAAACACAGCACTTCACTATTTCTTCAGCTAAATTCGTCCTCCTTTCATCAACTACACATCTACCTGTACTAAAAGCCTATTTTGATACTACAAAAGATATTAGAATAGTTAGTAGATCACGAGCCATAGCAAATAACACTGAAATCTACTTTCAAATGCTTTCCACTAGGCTAAAATGTCAAAACTAGATGCATGTTGCATCTCCAATACACCGGAGTCAAGAGATGAGGATAACTCCATCACAACATTACTTGAGGTGGAGCATGTACCCATTTTGCAACAAAGGAAATCCCATGAAACTCCACCTTATTATTGAACTTGTTGAGGGGTCATACTAGCCCCTGATGTACTCATTTCATCACAATGAAATTGAAAAGGGATTTGTAATTTTGACCTTAAATTCTCAAAAGTATTTAACTCTGTGTTTTTCATATTATTATTTATTTCTTCAAGAAAAAATTATGCTCCAATTAATTCTAACCTAGGATCTAATGCAGCAACTAAACAAAATGTCATTGGAGCATCTTTCCATTATTTATAAAAAATTTCTTCCATTTCTTCTCAAATGTCCTTAAGTAGAAAATGATCTCTATATTCTTTAAATTGTAAACTAATTTCAAAAATATAATTTAGAGCTTGATTAGAGGTGGGATAATATACCCCAGAGAAAAATAATGATGCATTATAAAAAAAACTTGTAATAAATTCTTTATTTAATTAGCCACATAACTCCCAATGTGCATCAGTCATTAAGTATTCTTGTGCATTAAAAGTACAATATTCATTCAAAACTTCTTTTCTTGAAATAACCTTATTTAAAAAATTATAGATAGAATTCCATCTATGTTCAACATCTGGATTTGTTTTTATGGCCGATACATTATGCCTTGCACATATTATGGAATATAATTGCCTTCTTTGTGTGGAGGAGAAAATATATTTATCAATATTTTTATATCTTCTATTGCAACTGAAATATGTTTCAAACCAACTTGGAAAATGAGATTTAAGATGTGACATACTATTTTGAAAAATATAACCCTCTATCAAATTTGCAAGTGGCATCTGCAAGTTCATTAGATCAATAGTCACTTTATTATTTGATGCATTATCTAAATTTATAGCTATAACTTTTTCTAAAATATTGTATTCATGGAGTTTTCTCAAAATAAGGGACCCTATTCTATATATGGCCATTATGTGAACATTCAAGTTTAGAAAAAGTTATAATTCATTTATTAATATCCCATTTTGCATCTATGTTATGGGCTACTATACACAGAAAGCTATCATCAACTCTAGATTTTCATAAATCTGTAGTTATAGTTATTTTACCAAGACTATCTGCAAAGTAATATTTTATATTTTCCTTTTCACTTTGTCAAAGCCTAATAACATCGTTTCTCGCAGTTTTTCTAGAAATCTTTCTAAATTGTGGGCATAGGGCATTTTATACATATTTTTTTAAAAGAATATATTTCAGCAAAAATAAATGGTAATTCAGCTAGTGCAATAATTTAACAAGTAATTGTCTAGCATTAATAGTATTATATGAAAAAAGTCCTAAACTACTACAACCAGTAGTAGAGATTTGGGTTTGTGCCCCTGGCCCCTCTTCCCCTTGATGCCTCGCAATATGTTTGAGTTCACATTTGTTCTTATGCCTCATCAAATGGCCGGTACCCTCACCTGAATCAGCAACATAAATCTTACCAGAATACTTATATTTTGCCTTATCAACCTCCTTTCCATGTTTTTCTTTAACCTTTAAAATATCATTTGCTTGACAGACTATGGAAGTCCTGGGTCTCTTAGATGTTCTACGGGTACTAGTATCTTCTACATGGACTTCTTCCCCCCACTTTTTCTTCTTCCAATTCGACATAATTGTCTTCTTCCCCTATATTAACGAAAGAAAGAAACCACTCGGGGAAGATTTATAGAAGATCGCCTGGCCATATTCAAAAAACTAAATTAGAAGTAGAAAGATATATAATAATAGTAATAGAGACATTTGTAACAATTAATATAAGAAAGGGGAGAAGATGAGAGTTAATATAATGAGGAACGCTACAAAACGCCCCGGGCGTTTTGTGAAGGGGAACGCCCATAGTGTTTAACGAATGGAAAAGGAACATGTGGCTGATGTGGATTGGTATAAATAAATGATAGCAATGAATCTAACTTAGCCCCTATTTTTTTTCTTTAGTTCCTTCTTTTTCTCCTTCTCATGAAAGCGCACGTAGAAGCCTTTTCAACTCATAAACATATTGCTATAAATCTACGAGTGGGGCCCTAATAGTGGAAATATGGGATTTGTTTTCATGCAACCACTAAAAACATCTATTAATGGGGCACTCCGTCAAATCGGGTTTAGATGGATGCAAAGGCGGATTTGGTTTATCCAAAGATGTGTCTCATTATGAAAAATAAAGAAGGGTTAAAAAGTTTGTATTATTTTCATTAGTGGGGCCCTCTTAGTTTTATGAGTTTATCCAAATGATGCTTTCAAATTAATGTCAATTAATGCAAGTGAATGTATTTAGATGATATGGATTTTTCCAAAAGTGTTCCCCACTGTGCAACATAAAGAAAGGCAAAGTGACATGAAATACACGTATGAAGGTCTTCTCTCATTCTTAAATTCAAATCTCTCTCATCCTATTTTCTCTCCTAGATAAACTCCTAATAAGGTGAGTAATATTTAGCAAATTTGTAGGGATGAGTATCAATATTTATCCAATCATATAACTTACTTGTGAGGTGGCATCATTTAAATGGACAAGTAAAAAGGGGCGTTTATGCCCCATTTTGACAAGGGGAGTTTTTGAGAATTCCTCTAATATAATATCTTATAAACTGTAGAAATATGGAATCTCATAATTAAATGAAATGAGTACCTCATTTTTTTAAAGGCCCCTTAATTTGTCTCTTGATGACTTAATCTTTTCTCCCAAAAACTTCTAAGAAATATGATTATAGAGAGATTTGGATGCTTTGAGAGAGTTAGAGAGTGTTTAGAGAGTGAGAAAGTTGGATGACTGAGAGAGAGTTTGGTGAGAAATGGGAATGGGAGCCCCCACCTCCCTATAGACTTTTGAAAATTTTAAAAAAAAACCAAAAATGCCTATAATATTACCGTTTTATGGCTGTTGGGTGGTGCTAAAATGGCCAAAACGGCCCATATGACCGTTGGGGGATAAAATGAACTGTTATGTCACGCGTGCCATGATGGGCCGTACCTTGCCATGCTGGGCACTTAGTGCCGATGAATGCTGGCCTAGGCATGAAAATGTAGGCGGGCTGCCCAGGCCTAGTACTGCCTAGCATGGAAAAGACGTTGACCAATTCAACGTGTTGGCCAGGCTTCCCCGCCCGGGCCGTGCTAACCCAAGGGTTCCTAGGTTGCGCCACAGCCCGACAGTAATGGTCATAATTTTTGAAAACCAAACCCCCCCTTTCCCCTTCCCAAAAGGTCAAAAATTGGTTTTTTTTTTTTACTCTTTTACATCTTCCCCCCAACAGTTATAAACAGTCAAATGGGGGGATCCAACTGTCAAAAAATGGTCAAATGAAGGGTATTTTGTGTCATTTAAACACTTAGAAAGTCCATGTTGGCATGTAAAGAATCACACATCCACCCTAAATAGTTATAATCAGACAAGGGCACGTGTGAAAGTCTGCTTCATAGAGATGAAGTCAAGGTGGTAATATTCATTTCAATGAAGACTTAAATCAAAAGTCATTGGAAGTCCAAGGAGAACCTCAACATTGAAAATCAACGCCATATCTAAGAGTTTCAGGATGCTCAGGCATGGACTCTAATAAGTTCTTGGAGTTCTCAAGCATAAACCCCAATAAAAGTTCAGAGGGGTCAAACCAATATGAATTCCACTCAAAGATCAAACAATGAATATTTAAGGTGTTCTCCAAAGTTTCAAAGTAGTCTAGTGATGGACCCGATTCTTCCCTCTCTCCCGCTGCCTCCGCCCCGGGTCTTTCGGGGTACGGCGGAGGGGAGGAGAAGAAAAGATAAAGGGTAACAACATCTTTCCTTTTTTTTGTACGGGTATACCAATTTCACTTTTCTACTTGGAATTTAGAAACGGTGATCCGAAGATCCACCTTCACAAGTAGAAAGGGGAAATGAAACTTTTTCTAGTTTCTATTGCACACATATTTTAAGAAAAGAGACAAAGGTTTTTTTTTTTGAATGCCGTGAAAGGCGATTTCATTTGTTGCCGTAAAAGGCGATTTACAAGTCTTATCCATTATGAAAGACAAGAATTGTAATTTTTGTCTCTAAAAGAAAAATAAAGTACAATAGAAATCAAGAAAAGGAATCTGACTTCTCATTCGATTGTGGGGACACGTTCAGATCGACGGTCGTGAGTCATGTATGGGCTCCTCCGTCGTCCATGCAGATGAGAACACGATGCTTGGATTCTTGGCTTGGCTTTCTAACCTCAGATTTTTAAAGGACAAAGACCAAGAGAAGGTCTTATATCCGATAAAAAAGCTAAGTAAACGGGCTGAAAAGCCACGTTTTAGCCATGTTGGTAGAAGAAGGGAGGTCCTTGGGGGGGTGGCCCCCCAAGGGTGCTTCAATCACCTTTTGGTGGTCTTTGCGGCAGAGTTGCAGGGCCTCTGGATTTTTCGGGCAATTCTCTGGATTTTCTTGTCTTCGTCGGGGGGGAGAGCGAGAGCTAGATCCTTTCCCTTTGGAATGCCCTCCTATTTATAGGCCTTTGGTAGCCATTTAGGAGGGTTTATGAGCATTGAATGCATTAATGCTCATAATGGGAGGAGTTACAAGTTTTTAAATTACTTGTTTTGTAACTCCTTTTTCCTTGAATCTGATTGGCCGATGGAGAATAATGAGCCTTTAATTGCTTTTAATCCCCATCATGGGAGGAGTTTCATGGCTTTAATGCCATAAACCCTTTGACTTGTAACTCCCATTTGCTTGCTTTTGATTGGGCCGTTCAAAATAATGAGTTAATGACCGCATTAACTTGTCATAAAACGGATCATTTAACCTCATTAATTGGTCGCCAAGTCGCTTGAAGAGTCGCAGGCCGCGCCGCGTCTTTTGGAATTCTTCTTGCGATGACCGCCGGTGGATCCACATGTTGTTTAATGTCGGATGGCGATGCAATTTCAGACATTGATTAATATCAACATGCCGGCAACATCTGTCCTGTCGATTTCACGATCGGGCGGGCAGAAAGTGTGCTTTCTTTGTCGGCCGGTTGGCGATTTCGAGGCATCTAATGATCATCCAATGATTTCGGCGGCGAATCCGTGATGTTGACGAAGATCGACGGATTTCATGCACGAAAAATCAGATTTTGGAAAAATCACAGGGGCCAATCAACTCGAAACGCAAAAAGTACCCGAAAAAAGGGGTTTCCGGCGACTTTTGGGTCACCGGAAATTCCATGGTCGCCGGCGACCATGCACCCATGGTCGCCGGCGACCATGGGCCAAGGTCGCCGGCGACCATGGGCCAAGGTCGCCGGCGACCATGGGCCTTGGGCCCATTTTTTGGCCGCCTTTCGGTCGCCGTTTCTTCGCCGTTTTTCGATCTTTTTTCATTCTTTTTTCTTCTGTATTTTTCCTGACATTTCCCCTCATTTATTGGCCTGATTCTCTTGAAGGAAACCCGACGAGAAGCCACGCAAATCGGAGCACAAAGTTTCCTATTTTTCTGGAAAGCCGAGGACTTTGTTGTGCGGTCTTGCCGATTTTTTGTCAAGCATTGAAACTAGGCCAAACGGTGTCGGAATGACCTGAAATTTGACGTGGAGCTTCTTGAGCAGTAGATAGGACCAACTATAGGCTTTGGTTTGCGTTTTGAAGCCGTTCGGGGTCCCGCAAATGCTTGCCTTAATTTTGCCCTGAGAGAAATGCCGAGCTTTGACTTGTGGTCAACCGATGTCCGATTGACCTGAAATTTGACAGGGAGCCTCCTGAGTGGTAAGTAAGACCAACCATAGGCTTTTGGTTTGAGTTTTGAAGCCTTTTGGGGTCCCGCAAACGCTCGCCTTGATTTCACCTCGAGGAAAATGCCGAGCTTTGAAACTAGGCCAAACGATGTCCGTTTGACCTGAAATTTGACAGGGGACCTATTAGAGTCATTTTGAGATGATCCATTAGCTCCGATTTGGATGCCATGATTCCGGGGTGCTCCACCGCCGATAGGCCTGTTTTTGCTTCCCGAGAGTTGATGAAGGGTCAAACGTTGTCTGTTTGACTTGAAATTTGGCATGGAGCCTTTTGGAGGTATTCTGAGACCATCCGTAGGCTCTGATCGAAGTTTTGAAGTCTTCGACACTGTCGCTGCCGGGAGCCCCTGTGTGGCTGTCGGAGGAGTGAAGTTAGGCCAAATGATGTTGAAATGGCCCGAAACTTCATGTGTACCCCTCTTTTGGTTGCTTTGAAGGATCTTGCAGTTTTTGTTTGATTCTGACAAGATCTGGTGTTTGAAGTGGCGCCTTCCTATTTATGGCAGGATGCGACTCTATGTAGCTTTTGGTATTGAAGGGACATAGTGACATTTTTGGTGTCAACAAATGCCCCCTCGAGGTACAGCGACGAGGTGTGCAGCTCTGGCAGTCGGTGTGCCTCGAAGAGAATTTGAAGGAGATCTTCTTGCTTGACCAAGTGTCTTGAGCGTTTTTCTTTTGATGGAGTTGCTTTTTGAGCTTCCAATGGATTTCGCGGTAATGAGATAGGTCATGTACCGTCTCAAGGCAAGGATTTTGAAATGACATTTGGATGTGGGTTTTACGTTTTGGGTTTTCCCTTTTAACCTTGTGAACCTAAAGGCTTTATGTGGCACATTAGGCGGTTAAGAAGGTTTTTTGGTTTTTGACCTTGTGACCTAACTCGCTGTATGTGGTGAGTTAGGGGGTCGGGATTTTGGTTTTTGTTTTCGGCCTTGTGACCTAACAAGCTGTATGTGGCAAGTTAGGGGACCATGGTTTGGTTTTTGGTCACTCTTTGGGACAATTTTGGGTCCATTGGAGTGGTTTGGTTTTTTGTGGAATGTCAATTTCAAGATTGTGGCTTGATTTGGTGCATGGGGTTGGATGGTTTGGGTTTCTTTTGGAAGCCCATGAAGCTTGTAATTTTTTGTATGGTCCAATCAACTCAAGAGAGGCATGAAACTATTTTTGTATGCTCTTGGTAAGAGAAATTTTTACTAAAAGCCACTTTTAGTGCCTAGGTGGTCAAACCTGGCTCATATGGGCTAACCCATGGGACCTTAAGCTTTTAAAAATGGCTTAGATCTCATGTGGTGTCATTTTGTAAAGAATATCTAAAAATATCCCTTTTGTGTAGAGAATATCTAAAAATATCCTTACTTGGAGAGAATCTCTCAAGTTCCCTTAATTTTGGGAGAGATTTTCTCAAAGTTTCTCAAATCCCCTTTCTTTTTGGAGAGAATTCCTCAAGAATCTCCTCTTTTAGGAGAGAATATCTCAAATCTCCCTTTCTTTTAGGAAGTTTGCTAATTTTTAGCACTTACCTCCTTGCTTTTCTCCTCATTTCCTCTTTTGGTTTGCCTTTTCTATAAAAGCAATGGAGATGGGTTTTCTTTCTCTTGTTGCTTTCTTTTGCAAAAATCTTCAAGAGTGCTCCAAGATAAAGAGTTTCTCAAGGATCTTCAAGTTTCTTTTCCTTCTTCTCCATGGCTTCAAGTAGGTCTTCTTTTTCCAAGAAAAGCCCCATGTAGACATAGGAAAGTTTCCTTTTCTTTTTTTTTCTTCTTCTTTTCTTTTTTTTTTCTTTTTTTTTTCACGTGTTTTCTTTTCCTCTTTTTTTTCTGTTTTTTTTTTCACGTGCTTTCTTTCTTTTTTTTTTTTTTTTTTGTGCACGTTCTGCTTTTTTTTTTTTTCTTTTTTATTTCTTCCCCTTTTTTTCTTTTTTGAAGAGGTTTTTTTTTTTTTTTTTTTTTTTTTTTTTTGCCTCACCATGATATGAGGTTTTATGCAATTCAAGATGAATCATGCATTCGTTCTTTTTTTTTTTTTGTTTAAAATGCATCAAGATAAAAGGCTAGAATTTCTAGGTCAAGTCAACATGGATTTTGACTTAGACAAAGTTTGATTGGTTTTGACCAAGTTGGGTTGGAATTGGTCAAACTTTCGTCAAAGTTTTCCTAGCATCTAATGCATGGTGGTTTTATGCATGATTTTTGGTAAAATGGAATTGGGAGCATGATGATGCGTACCTCGAATTTTCTTGCAAGTCTTGGGATTTTTGGAGCTTGCAACAACGTTGAGCCCACTTC